>OX421842.1:35762053-35919992 GCA_949127995.1 Suillia variegata
GAAAATAACATGAGAAAACTACATCAAATAATTGGACGCCTAACTAAACAAAAACGCACGAGGAACCAACCAGTCAGAGATCCCAATGGAGTACTATTAACGAACACAGATGCACAAATTCTAAGATGGAGAGAACACTTTAAGGAAACAACACAAACATCAGCTTAGATGATTACCCACAGGTAGTTTAGATTCTAACCCACTTAGAATCACAACTACGCCACCTAATACTGTCGAGATAGAGGAGGCAATACAAAAATTGAAGCTAAACAAGACAGCAGGATAAGATGGTCAGAACAGAACTAATATTTGCAGACGCACAAACATCAGCCAAGTTATTGCAACCACACTTCTAAGCAGCATGGGAAGAAGAAAGCCTACCCCCATCATGGACGAAAAGCATCATCGTTAAGCTGCCAAAGAACGGTGACTTGAACGACTGTTGAAAATGGAGAGGAATAACATTTCTGAACATAATCTACAAAATAATAGCTACAATTATATTAGGCAGACTACAAAAAAAAGAGAAAAAAATTACGAACAAGCAGGTTTTCGCCCTCACAGAAGTTGCGTAGGTCAATCCAACACCCTGCGAATGATTATCGAACAATCTATCGAGTGGCGTTCACCGTTATACATGTTGTTTATCGACATTAAGAAAGGCTTTGATTCAATCAAGCGTAGCGCAATATGGAGATGGTTACAAAGAAAACAAGTTCCTCAGAAGCTCATTCATTAGGCAGCGTAATGACCACAGACGGTGGTGCAGAGGAAGATGTCATCAACAGACTTAACAAGGCTAGAGCGGCCTTTAAGAACTGAGTATACGAAACTTGTGCAAAAAAAATATAATTCAAACATGATTTGGACCATGGCAGTTCAAATTTCATAAGTAAAAATATCGTTTGGCAATGAGAAACTAATAATAATACCTTCCGCTGTTTCAGTGAAAACAAAAAATGTGCTTCTTTTAGTACATAATTAAATTATGCGGTTAGATATCGGCAGCCATGTTTGCAAAGCTTAACGCATTTTCGCGTTATGATCATGCCGACGCCGCTTTTCCCTCTAGGTTCTTTACCACTGTATAACAGTGTATTGCCATTTGCTGTGACAGAAAATGACAATACTAAGAAAATATTTATTTGAGCTAAGTAAAATTGATTTGGATTTAGCAAATTGTACATTTAATTTACTCCAAATAAGTAAAAAAAGCAAAGTTAAAAATGTTATTAATATTAAGTAAGTTTTTATTACCCCGCTTTAAAATTAAGAAATTTTTTTTCAATAAAAAAAAATTATTACTTATATTAAGGAAATTCAAATTATTTTTGATTCCTTCTTGTGTTTTTTGTTGCTTTTTGCTTGAAATTGCTTTCAAAAATTTGTTCACTATTTAGAGGTCGAAAACCTCTATCACATTTTACAGAATTATTTAATTATTTAAATATAAAGTTTTGGCATTAAAAAATATTGATATTATGCACCAGTTGTCTTTATTGCGTTTGATTGCTGTTATGTCCTGGTCGAACTGCTTTTGGAACCAATCCGCCATGACCACGCCCACTACTACAAAAAATACTGACTTATTGTGAACACGATATCTTGAAAACTGTAGGAGATATTGTGTTGAAACTTACAATATTGTCTGTTATGCTAGAGAACAACTGATTGGAAATGTTAAGGGTGGTTCATTGTGTATTATGCTAGGGAACAACTGTTTGAAAATGTTTAGGATGGTTCATGTTTGTTATTTTTTTTATGTTAAAATTAAACCCATATAAATTTAATTAGTTATTTTGGTTTTACAAATGATCTAAAATAAGTGTAGTGCTATAATTAAGGTGGTTCATGATAATTAAATAAGTGTGTCTCGTAATTTAAAAATTAATAATGAATATTGTTTTTAAAAAAAATATTATTTAATCAAGTGTAGAAAAGTTTTTTTATATCATGAACCACCTTAATTAGATTGTGATATTTGACAATGTGGTGCATTTGTTAAAATGTCGAAGTGCTTCGCAGAATTTTTATGTATTTAATAGTTTCAAAATCCTTGTCAAACGTTTGTGAACAAAAAGCATTGTAAACCTGTGGTAAATTTAATAAATATTTCCACTATGCTTATACTTTTTGTTTACAAAGTATTTTAAGATTTTTTTGAATAAGGCTGTAACTTGCGTAGAGATTGTTGTAGGGAAATATTTTTGTATGCATAGGAAAAAGTAGGAATTCTTTAATTTATTTGAACTCGATCCGTCATGATTTTTTTTATATTTTATTTTGTTTTCGAAGATCCCAAAAGATTAAAATCTTATGAATTACAGCTTTAAAAAAATATAACTTTAAGAAAGTGGTGCAAAATTAAAAAAAAAAATACTTGTATACATAAATGTATATTTAAATGATTTAAAACAAAAATTTAAAAAAGTTACATAAAATGCAAAATAACTAAATAATAAGAATAAGAATAAAAGTACTTAAACTCGTATACATATTTCTGGATGAGTAAATGTATGCTTATTTTAACAAAATATTTTGTTTTTAATCTGACAGATGACAAATTAATTTTTGTTTGAATAATGATGCGTTGCTAATGGTTTGTAAGTTGGCGGGCAATGCCTTCCAAATACGGATGGAGTAAATAAAAAACTGTCGTTCAGATATTAGAAAAGAGTGTTTAATATGAATAAATTGTTTTGTGCGATTTGAACGAGAGTATCGTAATCTACAATATTATAAAGATAAATTGGTGCTTTTGTAAATATTATTTTGTGTAACTGCAAGATTGTTTTAGATTTTTAATAAATTGTTAAACGTTATGGAAAACATTTTCTTTGCAAACAATGTGATCATAACGTTTTAGACCATAGATGTACCTCGCGATATTATTGTAAAGAACATTCAATTTAGCTTTACGCATAGAATCACAATTTGCATAGACTTCACAGCCATAGAGCTACTTTGGAATGAGGTATGTCTTTGCTAGAAGTATTCTAATTTTTATGGGCGTGAAATATTGTGTTAACCAAAACACCCGCAGCATGCTATAAACCCTACCAATTGTAACAAGATGTAAAGTAGTAAATCGTTACATTTTCTCCTCGATCTCATTTTTTTGTATTATTGAATTAGATTTTTATTTATACATATCGAAAGTACGTATGAAAAGTAATTATGAAAATACTAACACAATGAATTTAATTACGTTAGAATTATTATTAAAAATTGTAAGTGGATAAATCACTAAACAAACATTCTCATATACTCTAAATATACTCTCTGGACACACTTCGTATTACTCTCTTCACCAGCGCTACAACAAGAACAACTATCACTTCTTCAGCAAGCATACTGACGAAAAACACACACAAGCTCACCCATCAACACGCTCCCCCACAAGAACTCACGGCTTCAACTACAACTTTCACTACTTCAGTAGGCCGCGATCTGTCGGGGTGTGCGGATAGATACCACAAGGTCTGAAATAGCTTTGGTGTCAGCCGCATACTCGTGCAGTCAACGCCCAACACAGCAGCGTCACAGAGGGCCGATGTTGGTACCAATCGACCCAGGTGGCAGAGCTGTAGTGGTAGTGCACAGGAGTACTACTGGTTCAACATGGCCATAGACTCCAGGCTTTTAAATATTAACACATAAACAATTTTCAAATATCTCCACAATCAGCCAAAGGCAAACCGGTCTATCGAGATTGGTTTTAATCTTGGTTTGACTCCCATCTAAGGACAACGTTTCCACTCTATTTCGACTCTGGACAGAAGTCTTCGGGACCGATAGTAATCGGACGCGTTTTTTTAAATACTTTTGTAAAACAAATAAAGAAATAAAATTGAATACCAAATAATAATTTTTTTGAATTCTGGAATCCGCTGAACTTTCCCTGGAAAATAACATTATTAAGAATATGATCGTTCCATGTAAATTTTTTTAAAAACACCTAAATTCTTTGCTGTATCAACCATCTTAATTTGAAAGCCATTTATTGTAATTTGTGGAACAGTTGACATATTAACTGATTTTCTGGAAATTGCTAGACATTTGGATTTCATTGGGTTAAGGCATAGGCTATTATTATTTTCCAATCAAATTTAAAGTTTTAAATTTTACTAGTTCAAAATTAAAAAAAATCGCTAGTTGATAAATTAAACAATAATGATTGTCAAATGATTTAAAACAATTTTATAAAAATTTATTTTATTGTTTCAATATTACAAAATCTCGTTACTTAAATATAAATTCGTACGTCATTAAAACTAAATTAATTAATTTCCTTTTTACATTGATCTATGACCTTGGAATGAAAAAAAATTATACTTGGTGGCTTGTATTTTATTTTGAAAAATGTTTTTTACTTTAAGTACTTTGGCATACAAAGGCTTGTACACTTCTGGTTGTATCAGAGAAACATTTAAATTACGTACAATATATTAATAGCAGCACAACATTTATCAAACACAGTTAGAAATTTTCTAAACCTATCAGTATTCTAAATAATTGCATTTAAGTTTTCAAAATTACATAAGTTTAAATTAAAATTAAGCTTATTACAAATTTTTGGCAACATTAAAAAAACTCGACTTAAAGTTTAAGTGGAATATGATGAGATTGAAAACATCAATCTCCCAAATTAAAGTTTACGGAATTTATATATATAAAAATAAATGTACCTTTCTTTCTCTCTTTGTTTCTATCTTTGTACCAAATGGGCATCTAAACCATTCATTGTGATGAAATTTTGGGGGAGTTGCTGTGCTCATCTTAGGTTTTGGGCAAAGAAAAATTTTCCACGCCCACCTATTACGCGCATAATTTGTAAAACTAAGTAAACATATTCTATTATCTTGCTAATATTGCCCAAAATATCTTAAATTTGGTATCTAAGTTTGTATAAGCACTGTCTATAACTTCACCAAAAATGGGAGTGGTTGGATCGATTTTGCTCAGGAACTTGATGCGATATATAGAAAACATGTAACGGGATGTACCGGAAAGAATAACAGGTTATATATATATATATATATATATATATATATATATATATATATATATATATATATATATATATATATATATATATATATATATATATATATATATATATATATATATATATATATATATATATATATATATGTTATTTTTTTATATGTTTAAATAAGGTCCTTAAAAGTTTAATAGAATATTTTGGTGCTCAAACTATCTTAAATAAGTAAAGTAATCTAATTAGGGTGGTTCAAGATTTATGAAATTAGGTGGTCCAAGATAATTTGTTTTTAAATATCATGAACCACCATAATTTGATTCTGATATTTAACAATGTGGTGCATTTGTAATAGTCGGTATGACCGACTATAATTTCTTACTTGTTTTCATTTGCAATATTGGACCAAGCGATTATATATATGAAATATTACCTTCAAATATGATAAATATACAAAGAATCTGAGCTATTTGGAGAAATATATATAAGGACAGATATGTTTTAATAATAAATTCGAATAGAAGAATTGACGCAATTTTCTGCGCTGATTGCTGCAACGAAGGTGTAGGCAAGGCGGAGGAGGAGAGTGGTGAAGCATAAAAATAGTCGGCCATCGGTAGACTTGCTGTGTGAGCTCCCATACCGACGGCATCTATTTTGACGAAGAAGGCGAGCATGTATAAAGTGATCACGGTGAAAGAGATGTAGGCGATAAAATGAGCGAAACTTACGATGTCGAAGAAAAAGCAGCTAAGGGCGGACTTTTAAGTTTTCTTGCCAAATCTAAAATCTAAAATTTGTGCATAGAATTGTTTGGATACTCCTAATTTGAAGTTAATTCTCTTTATATTCTCAGCTACAGCATCTTCTTAATTAACTCGAAGCACATTGAATGACTCTTTTCAATGTTTGAGTGATTATGTGTAGCATCAATAATATTGGGTTGATGATACTTGGATTAAATGACGACAAGTGAATCTACTTCATGTTGACGAAGACATCGAGCTCACGACTTGCATTTTTACCTACAAAAATTTGATTATGGCTTTGTTGTTGTTTTGGTTTTGTGTTATTAATTTTAGCTGGAATCCATTGCCTGCTACCATATGGTTCGACTTTTAAGATTGAGCGTTATAATTTTCGACATACGTAAAGAAAACGGGAGATGAGCACGCATGTATTAAAAAGAATAGCAACAGACAAACGATTTTGTGATGACGAAAATAAGCGAAGAACAGCATTACCATACAGAGCCAGCAGGCGATACCGCAACCAAACATTGAGCCCAAGAGAGATTACTACCTCTCTCAGACCGTGGCTGAGAATGAGCAGGTGAAGACGAGACAGCAACAGCGATTTACACAGTCCGTTATCAGAAGAGGAGCAAACGGAGAACGGTAATCAGCCACTTCCAGATTTGTTTTTGTAGTTTTGTCATCTCAGCAGAAATATCGGCAATTTTGTTGATATTCTCCAAATCATTTTTCCTGATCTTACCCAATTGGCCATCCAAGTTGCTTCGCAATTGATCAATTTGTCCAACAAATATCTGCATTTATCATAGAACATTTTAAAAAGCTTATTAAATCCTTCCTTCTAGGATTGAGTGCAAAAATATATTATCTCGGTACATTTTATGCAATTTGATTTATATCCGAAACAACAAACAGCAAAGACAGACAGGAAGACAGTCATAAAGATATAAGCATTATATTATCATACTAAATGTTCATGAAAATCAGATCATAATTTTATGATATTTCTACAACTTAATATTTTTATAACTTCTTTTACATTTTATATTCATTCTAGCGAATGCCCGGCATGCGTAGCAATGCCACTTAGCAGAACTTCCCGGTACTTCCGTTAGTAACGGAACTTCCCGGTACTCCCGTTAGTTAGCGGAACTTCCCGGTACTCACTATTGTAGCGATTCTGAGTTACGACGGTGAAATTATCGGTATACAACCTCAAAAACAAAATCTCAAATTTTTAGGAGCAATATTAGTAATGTCATCGTATATTTTCACTTAATTAAACAAATTGTAGGCGTAATAAGTGGGCGTGGCAAATTTTGTATTTCCTGTTATTCTTCCCGGTGCATCCCGTTACATGTTTTCTATATAGCACATCAAGTTTCTGAGCAGTGGTGTTAGGCGTAAAAATGATCCACCCTTTTTTGAAAGTGGGCGGTAAATTGATCCGACCAAGCCCATTTTTGAGAAAGTTATCGACAGTGCCAATACAAACTCAGATGCAAAATTTCAGATTTTTAGAAGCAATATTAGCGAAATAATCGAATATTTTTAATTAGTTTTACAAATTGTGGGCGAAATAGATGGGCGTGGCAAATTTTTCTTTGTACAAAACCTAAGTTGGCGTTAGCACAGTAACTCCCTAAAATTTCATCAAAATCGGATTAATGGTTTAGACTCCCATTTGGTACAAAGAAAGAAAGAAAGAGAGATTGAAAGAAGAATTCATTTTTATACAATAGACATGTTACATAACAAAAATTATTTATGCAATAATTAAAAAAAATAATAATAATATATTTAGTTTATAAACACTTAAAAAAAAACTAGTAAGAGAATTATCTTCGGCTACGCCGAAGCTCATGTACCCTCCGCCATTTCAGTGAAACCAAAAATTGTGCTTCTTTTAGTACATATCTCTCTAAGTGGGAGTTGTACTTCCCGGATAACGCCCTACCGAATCTGAACTGGAATTATTTTAAATAATTTTTTTTTTCGTATGGAAAGGGGTGGTTTGTATGTGAAAAGGTAGAAGTTTTCATCCGATTTTGCCTATCATAGAACTTAGCCTTCGCTTGGAGAATAGTAGCTCACATACCAAATTTCAGCTCGATGGCTCGGAGGACATCATTAAATCGTCTCAGAATCCGACTCTGATCATTTATATATATACTTTGTCATACCTACCACGCCCCCTTCTGGGCGTTACAAACGGAAGAAAAAACTCAATATACCATTTGGTAAGTGCACTTGCACGTGGCGAAGGGTATAGTAAGTTAAAATAAGCAGAAATGTATGTGAAAAGAATATCAAATCGTTGCTATGTAAGTACACTCCAATTCATCAATGTTTATTTGTTTGGTATTTCAAGTTAAACGGTTTCCTTGCCTAGCAGGAAAGATGATATCTGAAGAAAAAGTGTCTCCAACGACGACATTTGGCACTTGCTGTCACTCATAGAGAGATATTTAAAAATAAATATGCAGCAATTTTTAAAGTTAAGTGTTTTAGAACAAATTATCTGTCATATTTGTATATGAAATTTAAAAAAAATATCATATTACCGGAAATTGAACTTTCTAGTTATTTTCGGTGAGAATAAATTTAATCGTCATAATTATTCATTAATTATATATTTTTACGTATATATATTTATATACAACTCAAGTCTACCTTATTTGTATATTAAGATTAATAAACTTTCCAACCTAGCCCACCATTTTTGGAATTATATTTGTATGAATATTTGGTTAATTTGGTAAATTTATACTAAATTTGTATGCAGAACTTCCCGTTACTCCACGTTGTGTGTTTGTAAATTTTGTCACCATATACCTCTAAATTAAGTTTCGCAACTGTTGCAGTTAACCTACCCGGTATTCGCATTTGTATGTAATTAAAATTGTAGTAGCACTTTCCGGTCAGATTTTGTTATCATGAACCAAATTTCTTCATAGTAGTGCATCACGTTCCTGAGCTATGGCGGTAGGTGTTAAATAAACTTTAGTTTCGGTGAGATGGTAGATATAGTTCCCAAACACCTTCATACTAAAGTTAATCATCGTACAGTATCACGTTTCTGAGCTGCATCGTTGAGAGTTCAAGTGACCCAACCACGCCCACTTTTTGTAAGATGGTAGATTTAGTCACTTTTCACCTTTATGCAAACGTTTATCTTCGTAGAGCATCGCGTTTCTGATATATAGCGGTGGGCGTTAAATTGATCCAGCCACGCAAACTTTTTTTGAGATGGTAGATTTCATCATCATACACTTTTATATCAAATTTTATCATCAAAGATCACAACGTTCATGAGATATCGCGGTGGACGTTAAATTGATCCCACTCACTTTTTGTGAGGTGGTAAATTTGGTCACCATACACCTACACACCAAGTTTTATCATTGTAGACCATCGCGTTCCGGAATTACGGCAGTGGGCGTTATATTTATAAAAAAAAGCCCACTTTTTGTGAGGTGGTAGATTTCGTCACCATACACCTACATACCAAGTTTTATCATTGTAGACCATCGTGTTCCGAAGTTACGGCAGTGGGCGTTAAATTCATCTAACCACGCCCACTTTTCGTGGAGTTGTCGACAGTGACCATACCAACTTAAATTCCAAATTTGAGATTTTTTGGAATTTTATTAGTGAAATAATCGTTTTTGTTAACTTAATTTGACTACTTGTAGGCGTAATATGTGGGCGTGGCAGATTTCATAGAGCCTATCATTCCTTCCAGACCTATCTCGATATATGTTCCAAGTTTGAAGTAAATCGGTTCAGCCGTTTAAGCGTGAAAACGGTAGAAACGAAAATAAATAAATAAATACACCTTCCTTTATAATACAATATTAGTAAGGATAATATTTCACTCATTGTTCAATAGTTTGAACATTTTACAGGGACAAATTAACAAAAAAGCTGCAAATGGTTGGGATATTTACTCTTTTTTTGGTGTAAAATAAGTAAAGTAATAAAATATTTATTATTTTAGCAGGAAAAATTAAAAATCAAAAATAACTTTTATTAAAATAAATCCGGATCAATTCTTATTTCTGCAACACACATCAATCTCTTTTAAATTCTTCAAGAGCTACTTTATTGGTAAATCAGTACTCAATTTAGTCAAAAAGAAGTTTTTCTTCGATAACCGCACAGCCGCAGTAGCTTGATTTCTAACCTACTAAACTAAATCACTTAAAGTGTATGTGACACAAAAAATGTGTAAATTTAAACATTAATCATATCGGTTGTTTGCTTTTAAAGTGTGATTTTGAAAAAAATGGTGTATGATATGAAAAATGCTTTCTTATAAAAAGTGGGAATTAATCAATTTAACGCACAAAGTCATATCTCTGGTGTTATATCGTCACAAAAAGTGGACATGATGGGTTTACTTTATACCCACCGCCGCAGCTCTGGAACGTAATGCACCAGTACGATAAAGTTTGGAGCCACGCCCACTTTAATTTATTTTGACAGGGTTTGCTAAGGTGGTGAAATTTGGTGTGGTGTATAGTATTGTATTTGAGTACCAACCCACAACTGGGAGTAGTGGAAAGTTCTGAATGTTGAAATATTACAATTTGGTATGAAAGTACCCATTTAACTATATATGAATATACTTAATTATAATACCAGAAGATGTAAACGGAGTAGACCTTTTAAACTTTTACATATTTCTTAAAAAAAAAATTCAGATACTTTAAGCTACTGTACTTACATATAGTTCTATATAGAATTAATTTTTTTGATTTTCGAAGCATAAAACTTTAAGGTGGCAAAAATTCGTATATCTTATCTTATAAAAAGTGTTTTAATTGTCACAGAAAAGGCTTTATATAACTCTTTAATGCCTTTCATTTGGAACCTCGCTCAAACTGATCCGATTTAAACTAAACGAGTATTTTAAATTAGAAAGTAACGTAATGTTCAATTCAAAAGTTGCACTGTACTTCTTTTCACACACTTCATTAAAAATGTTGCACCAAAAGATTTAGTACTCAACACACTCAAAATAAAAATATAAAATTAAAATCGAATCCAACGGATTACACTCTATATAAGCCAACAATTTGATTATTATTTACAAAGGTGCAAAAAGAATTCTAAACTCAATGCGAATCTTACTGTTAATTTATTACTCAAATTTAGTTTGTATTGTGCAGCGATTTAAAAAAAACAACCAATTTCTATTGTTGTCATCAATTGACAAGATGCATCTAAAAATAGACAGACTAAGTGGTGGCACTGACATCACTTATGCTCATCGTTGAACTATTTTTAAATATTTCTTACTTGTTTGTGTTTATTTTGACTACATCAAGTAAAACTAAATATGTATAATTTGGATATGGTTTAATTGCTTTTCAAAACACGGTTCATACGTTTTAAAAGCATGTAAAGTAAATGAGTAATTAGTTCGTGTTGTTGTTTTTAACTTTCTCTGAGGATTTTTATGTCCTACAAAACATCAACAAATTAAAAAGACAATTAAAAAAACTACTAAGAAATTATAGTCGGTCCTACTGACAAATTAACCTTGTTAAATATCACCATCAAATTATGGTGGTTCATGTATTGAAAAATTGTATTATGGTTGTTATACCCTTCGCCAAGTACAAGTGCACTTACCGAAGGGTAAATTTAGTTTGTTCTTCGCCCAGAAGGGAGCGTGGTAAGTATGACAAAGTATATATATAAATGATCAGCGTCGGATTCTAAGTCGAATTAACGATGTCCGTCCGTCCGTCTCTCTGTCTGTTTACGCCAAACGTCGTAAATATTATTTTTTCTCTTTACAAATTTGAAATTGTATATATTTTTTATGTATGTTTACTGTTGGCACTTCTGCCACTGTAAATATCAATATTTCTTAAATTTGTTGTTATTATTTAATTACGGCTTTTGTTTTGCCGCTTGATTTAGAGATCAGACTCTTATCGGAACCGCAAAGGTAACAACACCTGAAATAAAGCTGCTCTTTTATAACGTTTAAAACATTGTTTTTTTGTTTTTTCCTTATTTTTTCTAAATTGGAACTTCCTGCGCCGGTGCCCCCCTCGAGCTGTGGCTTCTTGTTTTTGTTTTGGATGTTTTGGAGATCCACCCAAGCCACCGCATTTTTATTGGTCCTTCGAGCTGGAGTTGCAGTGAAGTCTCGCTGATTTGGAAAATTGTTGGAAACCCTTTGGAGCGCTTTATTTTTTGGATTTCGAAAATACCAGGTGTGTTACATTTAGTTTAGTGACATTGCGGGTAGAGTTAATTTTTTTGCATTTAAAAATTACATTGCAAATAGCGAAACAATTTTTGTTGCTTCGTTTCTTAATAAACAACAACAAAAACTGTTCGTTCTTTTGTTGCAATTGTTATTGCTTTTCAAGTGGAACTCTTTTTTTTCGTTTCTTGCCCTTCCACTTATTTTGATTTTTCGATCGCTTGAAACTGCATTTATTTACAGTACCCACCCCCGCGCTCGTCTTTGTTATTGTTTTTTATACGTGCTAAGGTACCTACTTACTTTTTTTGTGCTTTGGTTTTGTCAACTCAGACAGAACGCATAAAAAAGAAAGCAGACCGAAGCATTTCGTCGTATAAAAAATTAGTGTTAGACAACAACAACACGCATAGGCACGCATCAACAAAGTGCACCTGCGCTTGGACAGACACTTTTTTTGTTTTGCGCAATTGGACAGACGGCCCAACAACAACAGCAGTAAACAAATTGAAAGGCGCAAACATAAATTTTGTGAATATTTAATGCAAAATACTTTTCGTGTATTTTTTGTATTGCATTAAATTATTTATAAGATTTGTTTTTGGTTTTGCGCACTTTTTTTGGAATTGTTTTATTTTTTTTTCTGTTTGCTAGCTGTCCGCTATAAGGTGTTGCAAATTTTGTTGTTCATTATTTTGAGCAGGGTACATTTTTTAATTTTATTGTTTTAAAGATATTTTCAAATTTCAAAAAAATATTCCTTTGATCCGTTTTTCTTGGTTTTATCGCATTTTGTTTTTTTAAAGTAAGAATATCTTTGCACTTTAAATAATTTTGTTGCGCAAATATTTTTTTTGTAATATTTGGTGCTTTATTTAAAGTTTTGTTTGTTGTGTTACTTATTTTTTAAAATAAATTTTAAACAGAAATGGATTCAATAAGGAATTTTGAAAGTGCTGCTGAGGCAGTTATTAAATTTGTAGATAATTTTAATCTATTTTCGAAAACAGATCACTCCATTTGCACATTAGAGGTGCACAAAAAGGAGCTTAAGGAGCTCTGGGTTACGTTGAAACAGACGTATAAGGGATGCTTGTCTGCGGTTAAGGCTATATCGGGTGATCATGGACCCGAGGAAGTTTGTAGGGTAAAATCACTGTACCAAACTTGTTTTTCGGCTTACATTGCCTGTGCTGCTACGATGGAAGAGTATTTTAGCTCTTTGAGTTCCATCGTATCGAGACAGCAGCCCCCAAGCATATCTTCTTCCGATATTGTTACGGACATGCTTCCGGCCTCGCATTCTCCTTCGTCTCCGCATTACTCTCCCATTTCGCAAGCACCTCAAATCTCGCAGACGTCTCCAGTTTTGCAACCCCCTTCAACACTTCTGACACATTTAGTTTCGCAGCCTACCCTGGTCTTTGATCCAATCAATAGTTTAGATTTTGGAGTTACTGTACCTCCTTGTGACACAGACGTTTTTAATGGGGATTATCTATCATGGCCTAGCTTTCGTGATATGTTCACTGCCATTTATATTTCGAATTCGAGATTATCCCCAGTAGAAAAGCTGTATCACCTCAAACAGAAGACCAGTGGTGAGGCAAAAGACATCGTGAACAAATCGCCGCTCACGAATAATGGTTTCTCGTCAGCTTGGCAAAATTTATCAGATCGCTATGAAAATAAGCGTATCTTGATAAATAGCCAACTGAAAATTCTTTTTGGCCTTGCAGAGGTTTCTGTTGAATCTGGTAGTTTTATTAAAAAGCTACACCGTGATATCAACAACTGTGTTACCGCTTTAAAAATGCATGGCATCGACACTTGTAACTGGGATGCAATTTTAGTTTTTGTTTGTTCAACCCGGTTACCAGCAATGACATTGGCTTTATGGGAACAGTCCATCGAAATGAAATCGGACGTTCCAAAGTGGTCTGATTTGGACGCATTTCTTTCTCGTCGATTTCAAACCTTAGAAACGGTTTCAGATCTTCAAGGGGCGTCGATCACAAAGCCATTGTCAAAAAAATCGTGTTCTGAAAAACCATTATACTCGTCTCACTTTACTGATGATACATCACACGCAAATGTCGCTAATATGGATTGTCGACTTTGTTTTTCGCGGCACCATACCATGATGAAGTGTCCCAAATTTTTGGACATGCGCCCCTCTAATCGTTTTTGGCAGGTGAAGAAATTGCATTTGTGCATAAATTGTTTGGCACCATCTCACCAAGTGAAGGACTGCAGTAGTGGATTTAACTGCTCAATTTGCGGGCAGCGACATCACACCACTCTGCATCGTGATTTTTCTGGAAAATCACGTAGTTTTCAACCATCCTCTGCTGCATCTGAAGGCAGCGAACAGTGTGTAACCGCATCTCGGCAGTTACAGTCTACTTCGACACCTATCGTGGAAAATTTGCGGTCTTGTTTTTCGACTTTTTCCAAGGGTGTACTTCTCGGCACAGCTATGGTGCAAATATGTAATTCGGGATCTACTTTTACAGTCAGAGCTTTAATTGATTCGGGTTCTGAAGGAACATTTATTTCCGAGCGACTTCAGAAATTACTAAAACTGCCAGTCGAAAAGGCAAACGCAAAAGTTTCTGGTCTGAACAACGTCACTTCTGCACGTATTCAGAAAAAATGTCATTTTGTTTTGAGCTCGCCCATCAACCCTCAGCTTAGGATCGAAGCATCTGGTTTTGTGTTACCGCAGCTTACTGGAAAGTTGCCAATATATTCATCCAATTTTGTGCTGGACGAATCAATGAAAGGCTTAAAGTTGGCTGATCCCAATTTTTTGAAGAGTAATCAAGTTGATGTGCTCATCGGTGGTGATCTTTATCCCACAATTATTTGTGATGGCATCAGGCAAAAAGTTTGTCAATCTTTGTTGGCTCAAGAATCGGTTTTTGGTTGGATTCTGACCGGTCCTCTGCCTGATACAAATGTGTCTTCTTTTACAACACTTGTTTCTAATTCGATTGTAAAAAAGCAAACTTCTAAGGAAGTTGCAAATTCTCGTGCTGTGGTTTGTCGCATCTGTAAAGGTGGCCACCCACTTAGTTTTTGTAGCCAATTTTTAGAAATGAATAAACATGATCGTTTAAAGGCAGTTGTACAAAATCGTCATTGTTCTCGGTGTCTTGCGCACACTCATTTGAGTAAAGATTGTCGTAGTGAAGGTAGTTGTAAGGTGTGTAAATCGAACCACCACTTTTTGCTTCACATGTCTAAAACCCCTCGAAAAGGACCTCGAACGTCCTCCCAAAATAAATGCTGTAATTTTAATGTTGTGCAGCAGCAACCTATCTCGCATTTGTATAGCTATAAAACCAAATTTTTAAAGTTAAAACCTTCTAGTTTGCCCCAAAAGATGTCAGTTCATTCGAGTCGATTTACGCCGTTTAATATAGTTGTTTGTTGAAAGTATTGATGACTAGCTCAACGCATTTTTTTGTTGTTTTAACTTTCATCTTTAGTTTGTAAACAGATTCATATTTTACAATTTTCTTTTAAAATTTGGATAGAGTATTTTTTGCATTTTTTCTTTTGAAGCGAATTTAGATAAATGAGTGGAAATAAATGGCAAGAAATATTTACGTATCTTTTATTCTGGCTGTAGTTCGAGCCTTAAAATTTTCGTCGCATATTTTTGTATTTTTTGATTGTCGTATAGTCACTAGTCGGTCTCGAAATGCGCCTAGTAAAGAACCTAGTTCGTTCCAACGTGGGATCTCTCGTGAATCTAGAACTCTTTAAAATGTGAAGGGACCTCGTCCGTCTCCATGCACAATTAAAGGAGATTCTAGTCATTTACAAATTGCGAAGGGACCTCGTCCGTCTCCATGCGCAAATACTACCTGCTCTAGTTACTTTAAAAAAGCGAAGGGACCTCGTCCGTCTCCATGCGCGAGTACTAGTAGCACTAGTTTGGATCAAAAAGCGTCTAACAAGGGACCTCGTCCGTCTCATAGCACGCTCACCGCAGAATCGCAGCCCGAACAGTCAGTCGTCATCGCTCGCTGACACTCGCCATTTATGGGACCTCGTCCGTCTCGGCAATTTATCACTCGTTACTCTACAGTCACTAATATTGGACCTCGCCCCTAGCAGCAATCAATAAACCCTCGCATTCTAGGCGAGACGATTTTGGACAATGGAGCATTTCACCGAGCTAGTTCGACATTGACATATCATTTTTTGTTTGGTTTTTCAAATACTTTTTTTGAATTGAAAAACATTTACATAGTTTGAATTACGGCAATTTTTTATTTTAATTTTTGATACCGCATGTCACAACTAACTAATATGTAACCCCTCTTACGTATTTTTTAAATTCTAGGACTTATCTTAAGTTATTTTTTCGATTTTCATCTTGATTGCAGCGACGCTGCAAGGCGGGCGGCAATGTTTACGCCAAACGTCGTAAATATTATTTTTTCTCTTTACAAATTTGAAATTGTATATATTTTTTATGTATGTTTACTGTTGGCACTTCTGCCACTGTAAATATCAATATTTCTTAAATTTGTTGTTATTATTTAATTACGGCTTTTGTTTTGCCGCTTGATTTAGAGATCAGACTCTTATCGGAACCGCAAAGGTAACAACACCTAAAATAAAGCTGCTTTTTATAACGTTTTAAACATTGGTTTTTTTGTTTTTTCCTTATTTTTTCTAAATTGGAACTTCCTGCGCCGGTGCCCCCCTCGAGCTGTGGCTTCTTGTTTTGTTTTGGATGTTTTGAAGATCCACCCAAGCCACCGCATTTTTACTGTCTGTTTGTCCGTCTGTCTGTCTGTTGTATTTAAGAAAAAAATTAATAAAATTTTTAAAATTTTGACTAATCCTAATTTTATGAATCATGAACCACCCTAATGAGATTACTTCACTTATTAAATAAGGGCAATGTGCACAATGTGCACAATATATATATATATATATATATATATATATATATATATATATATATATATATATATATATATATATATATATATATATATATATATATATATATATATATATATATATATATATATATATATATATATATATATATATATATATATATATATATATATATATATATATATATATATATATATATATATATGTATATATATATATACAAGGTGGCGCAAAAGAAGTCATCCGGCCTTCAGAATGTCGGTTGTGGCTCGTGCAGTGTGTGCTGTTGCTCCGTCCTGTTGGAACCACATGTCCACCAGTCCTAATTCGTCCAGTTCGGGCAGAAAAAACTCGGTCAACATTGCCCTATAGCGCGCACCGTCCACTGTTGTCGTTTGACCCGCGGCGTTCGGCCCGATGACTCCTCCAGCGTGAACAGCGCACCACGCAGTCACTTTGAGCGGGTGTAATGGTTTCTCGTGCATCACTCGCGGATTTTCGGTTCCCCAGAAGCGATAATTTTGCTTGTTCACGTACCCGCTGAGGTGAAAATGAGCCTCATCGCTCATTATGATTTTTGCCAACACCACAGACGAATTGTTACGCAAAAAAATAGACACAATTATTCCGCGTTCTTGGGGAGTGTATCGCTCCATGGCTTATTCCCTTGTATTCTGTATCTGTCTAGTCCACAAATGTCAAAACAGATTTGACATTGGCGGCCATTTGCAAAAATGAGAGCATCTTCCAATAGGGTGATTTCTGTTGCGCCACCCTGTATATATATGGCATCTACCGTACCTCAGGTAATATATATATAAATATATATATATATATGAGTTTTTATCAATTTTTTTTTATTTTCGGTCCGATTTTAAAATAAATCAATCTGGATATTCAACGTTTTAACTCCGATGAGCTGACGCATGAAGTTGAGGCGCACGGTTTACCTGAGGTATGGTAGATGCTATGCGTAAGGCATTACGTGCTTTCAGACATATTGAGGCGCGCGGGTCAGTCAATGTGTTTACTGCTTATCCGTTTGAGTTCGCGGAGGATAAGCAGGAAATCGAAGATAAGTTAGTTGAGGTAGGGCAATTAGTTGCGATGCCGCCTAAGGACTCTAAATCTTCCGAGTACCTAAAAGCTCTCGCGAAGATTGAGTGGTGCTTAGGTCGAATTAGTAGGGCTAAGTCGACGTCGGCCAAAGAAGTTACTGAGCAATCGGAGCTCAAACTTACAATTTTTAAATAAATTAGCGGATTTAAATTCCGAGATAGGATTAGATGAGCCGAAAGCATCGTCGGTCCCAATTAGGTCGATTGACGGGCTGTCGGGTTCTCGCGCCACTCTAGAGAAGAGTATGGCCGTGGACGAGTCGCCAGTCAAAGTAGTATATAGGGATGCTCCTCATATAGGAGCACACAGGATTGAAAGGTTTTCTTAGTGGGAGGTGAAGTTTTCCGGCGAGAAAACTGATATGTCCCTCCATGCATTTTTAGAATAAGTTGACGAGCTATGCGAGGCTCCTGGTGTCAGCGAGACACAGTTATTTAGAGATGCTGTCGATTTATTTTCCGGCAAAGCACTAATTTGGTTTAGGGCGGTTAGGAAAGTGGTTAAAGGCTGGCAAGAGTTGGTTGCCGAGCTTAAGTTGGAGTTTTGCTAGACGAAATTAGGCGTAGGACTCAAGGCGGTAGTGAGTCGATAGGTGAGCGCATGTTAGGTATCGTAAGGGTAAATTTATCTCCATTTTATCAAACTCAGCTGGGCTTGGCTGAGCCGGAGAATTTGAGAGAATTAGTTGTGTTAGGGCGTAAATTAGAGGCTGTTCGGACGAATGTTGAGTCATTCGTGCCGCCACCTAGTAGCAAGTCAAAGAACTTGCTGGAGCCAGACTTAGTGTATGTTTGTGCGAGCGCTTAAGTAGCGGAGGTCAGGGCTCCTTTTAGTAGTGATAGGGTGGAGAGGAGAATTCAGGCTCCTCCCCAGAATCAGCCCCATTTCAAGTGCTTCAATTGCAAGCGATATGGGTATGATTCGGCATTCTGCCGGAGTGGTATCAAGTGCTACGGTTGTGGTAGATTTGGTACCATGAAAAAGGATTGTCCTTGGTTCTCGGCGGAAGCAGGACAGTCCAACCAGCGTAATGTGGGCATTGCTGGAGTAGGAGCGGGCCAGAGAGGCCAGAATTACCATGTAGGTCATCGAAGGGCATGCAGCACTAGGAATAATTTTGGTGGCGCTAATCAAGCACCACGGCAAGTAGGCCAGAGACAGGAGCGTTCTCCCGAGAATTCGGGAAATGTAGGGCGAGCTCCTGGACACGCAGGTCAGGAGACTCGCGAGGATTAAATAGGTTAGCTAGGTTGCCTGCGAGCAATCAGCTGGTGGGTGGCTCTGAGCGTCGGCGCCAGAGCAGGGAAATGTGTTTGAGTTTCACACTGTTAGGAAATGAATTAGATAATAGGCCCTATTTAGGTGTTAGGATTTTTGGAGTTTTAGTTAAGGGCTTATTAGATTCAGGTGCAACTAGGACAATTCTGGGTCAACCCGGCTGGGATATTTTAAAATCCTGGGGTTTGACATTATCATCTTCTTCGATTTCGAAAGTAGCTCTCGCAGACGGCGAGCAAGTTTTAGTTAGTGTCGTTGTTTCACTACCATTTGAGGTTGAGGGCAAGTCGGTCCTTATAGAGTGCCTCGTAATTCCAAGAGTGCCCTATAAACTGATTTTAGGTGTGGACTTTTGGTCCAAGGAGGACATAGTCCCGGATTTATCCCGAAATCAGTAGAGATTTTCTGACCAAGTCGAGGTCGCGTCAGTTGCTACGATCGTAGAGAGATCAGAGCTGACGAATCGTGAGGCTGAGGTTTTAGATAGGTTGATGGTTGAAGCTTTTCATGCCGGATGGGCTGGGGTGTACACATTTGGTCGAACATCGGATTAAAATCAAGCCAAATGTTGAACCCGTTAAACAGCGTTATTATCCAGTATCGCCAGCGATTCAGAAAAGAATCGACGAAGAAATCGAGAAGATGTTAGATAAAGATGTGATAGAAGTGTCCCATAGTCCTTGTAACTCACCAGTAGTTATGATTAGAAAAAAAGATGATTCGTATAGGTTTTGTGTTGATTATAGGACTTTGAATAAAAATACGGATAGAGATAGTTATCCTCTTCCGTATATATCGACAACGTTAGATAAACTTAAAGATGCAAAATATCTTTCAAGTTTAGATATTAAATCTGCATATTGATAAATTCCTGTACAAGAAAGTTCTAGGGCGTTTACAGCTTTTACTGTTCCAGGTAGGGGATTGCATCAATTTAAGCGTATGCCTTATGGTCTTCACAACGCGCCTGCCACATGCCAAAGATTTATTGATACAGTCTAAGGGGCCGATTTAGAACCCAATGTTTTTGTTTATCTGGATGACATAATTACTGTCACAAATAGCTTTGAAAAACACAAAGAAATTTTGAATAGAGTTTGCTTAGCAGGATTAAGATTAAATAGAGAAAAATTTAATTTTTGTCTTTCTTCTCTTAAATATTTGGGCTATGTTGTTGACCGTATGGTGTTACACGTAGACCCTGAAAAAGTGGAGGCGATGTTGAAAATCCCTGCACCTAGGAGTGTTAAAGAAGTTAGGTCTTTTGTCGGTACTATTTCTTGGTATCGTAGATTTGTTCCTAATTTCGCGGATTTGGTCAAACCGTTGACGGATCTGTTGAAAAAGAACAAAAGGTTTTTATGGTCAGATGAGTGCGAAGCTAGTTTTTAAATGGCAAAAAAGAGCGTCTCGTGACTGCTCCGGTTTTGACTTGCCTAGATTTTGATCGTAAGTTTTCAGGTCAAACCGATGCATCTGATTTCGGAATCGGTGCAGTGTTGACCCAAGAATTTGAGGAAGGAGAGAAAGTTATCTCCTATTTGAGTAGGTCTTTAAGTAAGTGCGATAGAAATTACTCTATCACTGAAAAGGAGTGTTTAGCCGTTTTATGGGCTGTTGAGAAGCTGAGGCCATATTTAGAAGGGGCTCATTTAACAGTGGTAACAGACCATTATTCATTAGTGTAGTTGAATAATTAAAAAGATCCCTGCGGTAGGTTGGCCAGATGGGCCCTAAAACTTCAACAGTATGATTTCGAAATTATTTACCGCAAAGGCAGGGACCATGTTGTACCAGACATGTTGTCTAGGACCGTTCCAGTCTTAGGAGAATTACAAAAGCGTGCATCAGATACGTGGTTGGACAGTATGCTTAAACGCGTTGAGGAAAATCCCCTCGAATTCGCAGCGTGGCGAATCGAAAACGGGATTCTATATAAACATGTCCAGGTCAGTACAGTCCAAGTCGGGACACAATTTTTGAGTAGTGAGGATGGCTGGAAACGAGTTTTAGGCAGCAGTGAGCGACGCCAGGAGTTGGTCACATGGGAGTTATAAAAAGATTTGGCAGGATTTCTGAAAAATATTATTGGCCATAAATGAAGGCAGACGTAACTAGATACGTCAAAGGATGTCAGGTGTCAAAGTGTGAAACCAGACCATAGTAAACCAGCTGGTTGGAGATAGCTAGGTCCAAGGATTTAGATCGCTGGGAGAATATCTGATTAATTCGTTCGGCTGGATTAGCTTGTGGGTGATAGTTCGCCGTAAACCTCAACGTTACTCCATATGCCGAACATAACCGCTTCAGCTCTTTGCTGCGAAATTGTGGTCCATTGTCGCATACAATATACCTCGGCACTCCAAAGAGTAAGAAGACGTTATCTTCTAACTCCTTATAAATTAATTTGGCGGTGGCCGACCGCCACCGGTCATAAACTCGATATCCTTAAAAAGTTCAATGATCTTTGAGTTACAATGGACCGAAATTAATATTCAACATTCACATTAATATGACTATTAACAAAGCCATCTCTGTTCTAGGATTTATTAAACGATGGGCAAATGAGTTTGCTGATCCATATATAACCAAACATTTATTTATATCCCTGGTCCGTCCGATTTTAGAATATGCATCTATAGTATGGTGCCCACGCTACAATTGTTATATAGATAATTTAGAATCTGTTCAAAAAGAGTTCCTAATTTTCTGTCTACGTGCATTACCTTGGAATCCTGATTTGCATCTTCCCTCTTATGAAAATAGAAGATTATTATTAAAATCCTTATTCATTTTAAAGATTCTTCGCGGTGAAGTAAATAGTGAATATCTTTTAAGTAATTTGAATTTAAGGGTTCCTTCCCTTATGTGACTCTGTAGTGGATTCTACGAACAATAATAAAATTTCAAATTTAAATTTTTTTTAACTTTCTTATATTATTATTAAATTGTTTTGGTTATGTATTTTTTTTATCACTCTTAGGTATTATGCCACGTTTATATTTATACTAACGAATGCCCGGCATGCGTTGCAATGCCAATTAAAAAAATGGTAGCAGAACTTTCCGGTACTTTCGTTAGTAACGGAACTTCCCGGTACTCCCGTTAGTTAGCGGAGCTTCTCGGTACTCACCGTTGTAGCGATTCTGAGTTACAAACTCAGAAACAAAATCCCAAATTTTTAGGAGCAATATTAGCAATGTCATCGTATATTTTCACTTAATTAAATAAATTGAGGCCGGTGCATCCCGTTACATGTTTTCTATATAGCACATCAAGTTTCTGAGTAATGGTTGTAGGCGTAAAATTGATTCACCCTTTTTTTGAAAGTGGGCGTTAAATTGATCCAACCTCGCCCATTTTTGGGGATGTTATCGACAGTGTTTATACAAACTCAGATACCAAATTTTTTGGAGCAATTTTAGCGAAATAATCGAATCTTTTAACTTAGTTTTACAAATTGTGGGCGTAATAGGTGGGCGTGGCAAAATTTTCTTTGTCTTAAACCTAAGTTGGCTTGAGCACAGCAACTCCCTAAAGTTTCATCAAAGTCGAATGAATGGTTTAGACGCCCAGTTGGTACAAAGATATATATATATATATATATATATATATATATATATATATATATATATATATATATATATATATATATATATATATATATATATATATATATATATATATATATATATATATATATATATATATATATATATAGATATATATATATATATATATATATATATATATATATATATATATATATATATATATATATATATATATATATATAAATTTTAACGTTAAAAAATATATATATATTGGATTAAATTAAATTCGTGAATTTAAGATTCTAATTTAAACCGTTTGTCTAAAATTTTGTTACGGATTTATGTCGCTATTTGAAAAATAATAGAATGTACTTGAATTTAAAAAGATCGTTATAAAAACTTGGTGGCCGAATTCACATAGATTATCATGCCTCCTTATGGGCGTTACAAATATAAGAATAATCTTAGTATATACTCTTGATTACATGCTTTTGTTTGGCGTATGTTTGGCGTATGTTATGTCGTTATGTTTTTAAACGAATCAGATCATGAGCTTGAACCTATAACTATACAAAAAGATAAGTCTAATCTGACTTCATAAAAATATTTTTATTTTATTTTTAAAAATATTAGGATAGCAATTTTAATACATGTAGCACATAAATGATTATATAATAAGAAATATTAATGAATAATTTTTAAAAACAAATAAATTGTTTAAGTCGGTTTAATTGACTTTTGTGTTAATAAACTTGGTAGGTTTGAAATAATTTTACTAACCATGCTTTGTGAGCTATGTTGGAGACCGAAAGCTTCTCCTTGCTCTGTTGGCAGATTTATATCAACGTTCTCTCCATTAGATGCTCCTAATTCAACGACTGTCTTTAGTTGTTTTATGTATATAGTTGCCAGTCGTAATGTGTCTAATTTTGACAGCTTCGTATCTGCTGGAATGTTGGGTAATTTTGTTTTAAGACGTCCAAAAGCGCTTGAAAGTACACGCATGCGAGCTCTTTCACGGGCATTGGCAGCGTTTCGTTGCACCGGAGGGTTGTCATTTTGTGAACCTGAATTAAAAAAAATTGTTCTTAAGTGGTTATTTATATTCTCGACAATTTTCATTTAAATTTAGTATTAGCATAGCAAATATAAAGCTCTATCAAAGACTACTGATGAGGAATAGTGGGGTGTTCCTCAACAATATTATATGTACAATATGTACAATGTTTCTTTTAAATAATAACTTGGAAAAACGGATTCGAACATCAAAACTATAAACAGGCATACAAAAAATCAACTAATTTGTGCGCTTTTACTGAGTGATGAACGTGATGAACACGAGCCAGCGCACAAGCTACTGAATTCTAAATACTCAACAGTGAAAGTTGTGATTGGTAATCTTTATAGTTGTCAAACTCCACTACGGGCTATACATTACGTAATCGATTATTTTTAACGTTGCGATGTCCTAGGAAAGTAATGTTTGCAACAACATAGATTCCAAGTATGGCAGAAAGTAAATGTTAACTTTTTGTATTACCTGGTAACGGAAAAAATAATGTATAGCTAAAATTAATGTTAACTTTGTGCATTACTAGGTAATGGAAAAAAGAATGTTTAAATTATGTCAACTTTATACATTGCCGGGTAATAAGAAAATAATTATTTATTATGTTAATTATTTTAATAGTATATTTTGCTTAAAAAATTAACATGTTTTTAATTATAAGTTATAACATTAATTGTAATGGTTACTAAATAAAACGTCTTTTATTGAAAAGTTTTAACAGAAATTTCAGTCTTTTAAGAGAAGATTTAATATATTGTATATAAAAGTCGTTTATTGAAGATTTAAACAGAAAGTTCAGACTTGCTTTTCGGTTAAAATTATAAAACAAACTGAGCGCAAATTTATGAAATAAAATAAAACAAATACAAATATTGCAAACGCAGACGGTACAAATGCTTAATAACATGTCCACTAGTTTTCCTTCGGCTGCGTATATATGACAACTTTTCTCATTACACAGCAAGGTATTATTTGACATTGCGCAGAATGATTCATTTGCTCGCTTACGCGGTAACTTATTTTTTTGGCATTTTTGAAATTATGATTGCATACATTTCCAGTATTCAGTTCATTTACGCGATCCTTTATGTTTTTAACATTTCCAAATTTTGTAGGCAATTGACAATTAAATATTAAATTAAACAAAACGCAGCTTGATCTTTGTAATAAAGGGTTTTTCAATAAGAGCACTACAAAAGTTTTTTTAAATAAAACAATAACGGTTTTGGATATCAATGAAATTCTTTATTCCTGTGCAAGTACATTCGATGCCATTATGTATGGAACTCAATTTCTTTTGCATGGCCACCAAGGGCACGCTTGCAGAAGTCTAGACGCTGAACCCAATTTTCGACGGTTTTCAAGCATAAATCGGCCGATACTGCTGCAATTTTACATTCAATAATCGTACGAAGTTCATCAATCGTCGCTGGCTTGTTGGCATAGACCATAGACTTAACGTAGCCACACAGGAAATAGTCTAACGGCGTCAAATCGCACCACCGAGGCGGCCAATCGCCTGGGCCATTTCGTTAGATAACACGTCTACCAAACATGGTTTCCAATAAATTGATTGTGACATTCGCTGTGTTGTTCATAACATCCAATTGGGGCCAAAAATATTCGGTTATCATTGAACGGTAGCGATTCCTATCACAGTAACGTGCCGGTCTTGATCATCACGAAAGAAGTACGGCCCAATGACGCCACCGGCCCATGTACCGCACCAAACCGTAATTTTTTGGGATGCAATGATGCCTAATGGAGTACGTGTGGATTGCTGCCTGACCAATAACGCATATTTTGCTTATTGACGAAGCCATTCAGCCAGAAATGAGCCTCATCGCTGAAGATGATTTTTCGATGAAAATCCGAATCATTTTCAAGTTGTTGCTCAGCCCAATTCACAAACATACGACGCTTCTGGTGGTCAAGCGGCTTTAGTTCTTGCGTCAATTTGATCTTGTTAGGATGTAGGCCAAAATCTTTTCGCAAAATTCGCCACAATGACGTCACAGAGATGCCCAACGATTGAGAACGACGTGTGAGAGACACATTTTGGCTTTCTTGAACTGAAGCCTCAGCGGCAGCAATATTCTCGACACTACGGGCACTTCTTTGTCTCACTAGCACGGGAACATTTTGTACTGTGCCTGTGGATTCAAATTTTTCACTAGACGCTTAATTGTTGATCTGGTAGGACGATTATGACGACCATAAATTGGATGTAGCGCTCTTAAAGTTGAGGCCACTGACTCCGAATTTCGGTAGTAAATTTTGAATAATTTCGACTCGTTGTTGGCTCGTATATCTTTCCATAATGAAATGGCAAACCTTACTGAAGAGAAATGTCAAGAGAGCGGGAAAAAATATGGCGTCGTTTTCTGTCCCTATTCTGGTCCCTATCAGTCTACTTTTGTAGCGTCCCTTTTGAAAAACCCTTTATGTGCGAAACATTAAAATCAAAATTTGTAAATGCATCGGTTCAAAAAGAAAAGATACAGCTTAAGTTGCAACAAAAAGAACACCACGACGCCACAGACTTTTGCTTATGATTGCAAGCAAAATTACAAGGGAATTGCATTGAGTAATTCAAATGTGAAAGTGTTGGCCTACAAAAGAAAAACGAAAATTTTGGAAAAGTGGTTAATTATTTCTCAACATTGTCTTCTTTTAGCTCGATACACTTCACACAGCAATGCTTCAATTTCTTCAACCCGCCTAAAAAATACGTTTTCTCTAGGTCTGCAAAGTACCTATTGGACCACCCTCATATATAGAAACGGGAAGTTCATATTCTACAATTTTTAACCACTTATAAAATATAACTTTTTATATATTATTTATTTAATGATTTACAACATCTTAATACAACAAGAAAATAATCTTATAAATTATAATATTAGTCACAAAATAAACAGATTTTTGTTTGTAAAATTAATAATAATAATAATTGTACAAAAAATTAAGTGAATAGAAAAATATAAATAGCAAATCAATGCAATAATTTGCCTATGTCACGGCTGAGATCGTTTATGGACAGAAATTAAAACTTTAAATATTTAATAAGCAATCGAGGGTATAATGATTTACATACCGTTAAATGGATTGACCTTAGGCAGCGTGAAGTCAGAGATCAATGGGGCACATCCGCTTTTCGGAAGGAACCCTTCGCAAATATGATAATTTCGTAAAGATTCTAAAAAGCCGAGGTGAAGTGAGATTCTACAACTTTTTTTTGTCACACTTAATCGTCTAGGTCTAACGCAACGTAGAATAGCTATAATTTAACATACTACTTTCAGACCTGTTAATGATATATCTAGGAAAATCTTATCAATTTTATAATTTCCGAAACTTTTGTCGAGGCTATGTCAACGCTCTTCTCTAGTTAATGAGATATAGTGAAATCGCCATGACCCTATACGCAGTTTAATAATTTTGGTATCGTCCAAATGAAAATGTTTAAATAATATTTTAAGTATTATTATTTTTCTTGAGTTGTCAGATTAAAATTTTTACACATTCTGTAAAAGTGTAACAATAGATAATGTTGGCCAAATAGAACCTTATGTTAATTTAACCACTTTTTGCCGTGTTGATTTTTGCAAAATATTGAAAACCATTCTTAGAAAAGTCACAACAGTATCTTCAAGGTAATTTTTTAAAATTGATGAAATTAACTTTGTGAAAATACCAATGCATGACGGTAAATTTTCATTAAAAATTTTATTTTTGAAATTGAACATGCAAAGTGTTGAAAATATTTTTGTTAAATTTCTTTGTGTGTGGACAGGCATATGTGACATGTCTGCCTCCTTTTTTTACAACTTTATCATTTTTAATTTTTCTGGCCGCTTAGTGTATATTTTTGGATACTGGACTTACTTTGTGAATCGTCTTCATCTAAATCATCGTTAAACATAGCACATGCACTAATTGAAACTTTTTTTCTTGGCATTATTTAGCTTTTATTTTAATCACAATATTTTAAAATTTATTTATTGCACGAATTAGCATTTAAAAAATATAAATAGCAAATCAATGCAATAATTTGCCTATGTCACGGCTGAGATCGTTTATGGACAGAAATTAAAACTTTAAATATTTAATAAGCAATCGAGGGTATAATGAGTTACATACCGTTAAATGGATTGACCTTAGGCAGCGTGAAGTCAGAGATCAATGGGGCACATCCGCTTTTCGGAAGGAACCCTTCGCAAATATGATAATTTCGTAAAGATTCTAAAAAGCCGAGGTGAAGTGAGATTCTACAACTTTTTTTTGTCACACTTAATCGTCTAGGTCTAACGCAACGTAGAATAGCTATAATTTAACATACTACTTTCAGACCTGTTAATGATATATCTAGGAAAATCTTATCAATTTTATAATTTCCGAAACTTTTGTCGAGGCTATGTCAACGCTCTTCTCTAGTTAATGAGATATAGTGAAATCGCCATGACCCTATACGCAGTTTAATAATTTTGGTATCGTCCAAATGAAAATGTTTAAATAATATTTTAAGTATTAGTATTTTTCTTGAGTTGTCAGATTAAAATTTTTACACATTCTGTAAAAGTGTAACAATAGATAATGTTGGCCAAATAGAACCTTATGTTAATTTAACCACTTTTTGCCGTGTTGATTTTTGCAAAATATTGAAAACCATTCTTAGAAAAGTCACAACACTATCTTCAAGGTAATTTTTTAAAATTGATGAAATTAACTTTGTGAAAATACCAATGCATGACGGTAAATTTTCATTAAAAATTTTATTTTTGAAATTGAACATGCAAAGTGTTGAAAATATTTTTGTTAAATTTCTTTGTGTGTGGACAGGCATATGTGACATGTCTGCCTCCTTTTTTTACAACTTTATCATTTTTAATTTTTCTGGCCGCTTAGTGTATATTTTTGGATACTGGACTTACTTTGTGAATCGTCTTCATCTAAATCATCGTTAAACATAGCACATGCACTAATTGAAACTTTTTTTCTTGGCATTATTTAGCTTTTATTTTAATCACAATATTTTAAAATTTATTTATTGCACGAATTAGCATTTATTTTAAAATGTTTTGGAATTGTTGTACATATAATTTTTTCATTAGTTAGGTTTTCTTTAATTAATTGTAAAATACGTTAACTTCTTCATTAATTTATTTCACACACTTATCTTTCACACTGTCAAGTCGACACCCTTAAAGAAGAACATGTTTCGTTGTTCTGGGTGAAGATCTTTAAGATCTTCTGTATTTAAACGCTCACACTTTTCTTTCCATATTTTTTCTCTTCAAGTAGGACTATTTTTAGTGATTGTGGGTGGAGATTCAAATGCTCTAGAGTTTGTATACATATTTTTGTATGCATGTTAACATATGGAAATGCTTGTTAGTATTTTAAAGCAATTCTATTGGTTGTTTTCCATTTAACAAAAAGTCCAGAAGGAAATCTAGTCCATTGTATTGAATTGTTATATTTGTATTTGTAAGTATTTCATTTTGCACATATGTATGTGCACGTTTTGATATTTTGTGTAAGGGTGTTTCGAAATTTGTAGCTTTAATGTCTTCAATTACAATTACAATTATATATGTATGTCTGTATGTATGTATGTATGTATGTATGTATGTATGTATGTATGTATGTATGTATGTATGTATGTATGTATGTATGTATGTATGTATGTATGTATGTATGTATGTATGTATGTATGTATGTATGTATGTATGTATGTATTATTATTATTATTATTATTATGTTTGGGGAAATGCACTGCGTCCTATAGAACTATTGTACCCCCTTCAAGATAGTAGTGTTCTTACAGGCCCTATAGTTCTAAATGATTTATAGTATTTCTGTAAGTCCTATTACTGAAATAAATTTTAGTATAGAGCCTATCTCCAGTAGTTTCAGCATGTCGTCAGGTACCTGGTAGTGTCCCAAGTGCTTTTTCCGACTTTGCAATAGTGCTGGACATTCTCCCAAAATGTGTATTGGATGTATGTATGTATGTATGTATGTATGTATGTATGTATGTATTTATGTATGCATATCTGTCTGTATGTCTGCCTGTATGTCTATATGCTAGTTATTCCGGGTAAACTCGAGAACCGGTTCACTGTTTTTATTCAAATTGGAAACACATTGCCTTTAATTGCTGCTACCTACACGATACATTAAATAATAGTACTAAAGTATTATCATCAGATTTATTTAAATTATATAACATTAAATTGAATGTCGTTTTAAAATAAATATATTTAAATACTATTTTGCATATAATATATTTATATATTTATTAATACATAGTACCTGGTAGCCGAGCTTGTTCGGCAGATTATTTAATCATCCTAATTATTTAAAAAAAATTATAAAGGATTCTCATTAAGGGAAAACCGCATTCAAATCCAACCTATTTTTATTTAAAACTACAATATTTTGATTACTTAACGCCTTTTCTTGGGGATAAAACATGTTGTTATCTTATTTTCTCTTCGATTGTCACCAAACTTCAAAATCGTTAGAGTCATTCTTGAGATAATGGAGACAAATATATTTACTCGTATATATAAACAAAATTTCGCTCGTTGAAGGCATTTACGTTTTGGGAACTATATTCGGCAAAAACAACTACGGTAGCGAAACTTGGTGTTTACCAACCCATAACAGGGGTAGCGAGGGAATTATCGGAAATTCTGTATGCTAAAATGTTTAAATTTGTTATAAAATGTTCTACATATAAAAATATATCTCCAGAAAAAGAGGGCGAGAATGGACTGTTTATCATATCGTATTTTACAATATTAAACGAGCTAAGTTTGTATATATTGGGTTGTTGAAAAAGTCTTTTCGTATTTCTAATCAAACTTCAACTCATTTTTTTTTATATTTATAATGAATTTTACTGAACCAAATATATACCATTTTGGTCGACCATATTTTGCCATTTTTCCGCTAGAGACATTATTCCATCAGTGTAAAACTTTTGTGGTTTCTCGGCGAAAAACTGCGACAAGTAATTTTCACAGGCTTCTCTTGAAGCCAACTTTACTAGATTAAGGGAGTTCTGCATTGACCAAAACAAATGGTAGTCCGATGGTGCAAGGTCAGGGCTATATGGTGGATGTATCAAAACTTCCCAGCCAAGCTCTCCCAGGTATTGCCGAGTTATCAAAAATGTGTGTGGTCTAGCATTGTCGTGATGGAAAACGACGCCCTTTCTGTTAATCAGTTCTGGCCTTTTTTTCTCGATTGCTTGCTTCAATCTCATCAGTTGTTGACAGTAAAGTGTAGAATCGTTCGACCAGGCTGGAGCAGCTCATAGTGGATTATTCCTTTTCAATCCCACCAAACACTCAGCATAACCTTTCGAGGCGTCAATCCTGGCTTTGCGACCATTTGTTGAGCTTCACCACGCTTGCACCATGATCTTTTTCGCACATTATTGTCGTATTTGATCCAATTTTCGTCTCCTGTTACCAATCGCTTCAGAAATAGTTCGATTTCATTTCGTTTCAGCAAAGAATCGCAGATGTTAATTCGGTCCATTAAATTTTTCACAGACAATTCATGTGGTACCCAAACATCAAGCTTCTTTTTGTAGCCAGCCTTTTTTAAATTGTTCAAAACCGTTTGATGATGAATGTTTAGTTCCTTGGCGATGTCATGGTTGCTTATGTGACGGTCTGGTCAATCTTTTCCATAAATTCATCGACTTTTTCAACGATAGGTCGACCAGAGCGAGGTGCATCTTTCACATAGAAATTTCCAGAACGGAAGCGAGCGAACCATTGTTGTGCTACACGAACTGATACAGCATCGTCTCCATAAACCTCACAAATTTCATTGGTGGCTTGCGTGGCATTCTTCCCTTTTTTATACAAAAATTTCAAAATATTGCGAATTTCTTCATTATTTTCACTCATTTTTGAACAGCTGTAACTTTTTTTCAACTTCTCCGAAATTAATTTTTTGTGCTTAAATGAAGCTTAAAATGTCACCTTTACAACACCATATGGTATGACACAATGTGATTGGTAGCACTGGAGATAGACGCCTACATTAACTAAATACGAAATATTGACAAAATACGAAAAAACTTTTTCGACAACCATATATTTATATACAAGGTGGCGCAAAAGAAGTCATCCGATGTTGTTTGGCTCTTATTTTTTTTTTTAAATAAAAAACTTCGATTCTGTTTTTTGATTATGTTTATTTAGACCTTTGAAATTAATTGTGTTAAGTCGAGAAGATGATATCGGATAAATGAGCGCCGTCACAATTGATTGCCATACGGGCTCGTTTTATGGCATTTTCCATCACTTCATCGAGAGTTTCGGGCGATAAATTCTCGCATTCGTGTCGGATATTTTCCTTGAGGGCTTCCAAGGTCTCAGGCTTGTTGATGTAAACACGAGACTTCAAAAAACCCCATAAAAAGAAGTCCGGGACCGTTAAATCGGGCGATCTGGCGGGCCAGTGCAAATCGCCAAAACGCGAAATTAAGCGACCCGGAAACGCGGCCTTCAGAATGTCGGTTGTGGCTCGTGCAGTGTGTGCTGTTGCTCCGTCCTGTTGGAACCACATGTCCACCAGTCCTAATTCGTCCAGTTCGGGCAGAAAAAACTCGGTCAACATTGCCCTATAGCGCGCACCGTCCACTGTTGTCGTTTGACCCGCGGCGTTCGGCCCGATGACTCCTCCAGCGTGAACAATGCACCACGCAGTCACTTTGAGCGGGTGTAATGGTTTCTCGTGCATCACTCGCGGATTTTCGGTTCCCCAGAAGCGATAATTTTGCTTGTTCACGTACCCGCTGAGGTGAAAATGAGCCTCATCGCTCATTATGATTTTTGCCAACACCACAGACGAATTGTTACGCAAAAAAATAGACACAATTATTCCGCGTTCTTGGGGAGTGTATCGCTCCATGGCTTATTCACTTGTATTCTGTATCTGTCTAGTCCACAAATGTCAAAACAGATTTGACATTGGCGGCCATTTGCAAAAATGAGAGCATCTTCCAATAGGGTGATTAATTTTGCGCCACCCTGTATTTACAATTGTCTCTAGTATCTCAAGATCGGCTCTAACGATTTTGCTGAAATTTTGCAGTTTGATGGTACTTGACGAGAAAAAAATACTGCGACATATTTCATCCTTGAGAAAATCCGATAAGTGGGCGAAAACGAGGTTTTAACTGGGCATGGTGAAAAACTATTTTTTCAAATAAAATGAGAATGGATAGTCGGATTTGAACGCGGTTTTCGCTTGTGGTATATAATCATTCCAATTTTGTTAAAGTAAGTGTTTGTGGGAGTAAGTGGGCATGGTCAAACAGTTTTTTAAGTTTACAAGAATTGGTTGATTGTGTACATTATCTTGAAAATGGCTCTAACGATTTTATGAAACTTACCAATTTGCCATTATTTGGTACAATAATAAGATTGCGACCTTGGGAAAACTTGCGAAGTGAATAAAAAAGTGGGCATGGTCGAAAATTAATTCTTTTATATAAATTAAGAACAGTAACTTAAAATTTGATTTTTATTTTTTTAATTTTGTTTGATCATTTACTGAACATTAAGATCTTAAAAAATCTATAAGTACTTGGGGAATCTCTTCCATTGGGATTTCTCCAGAACATAAGCGCGTCCTCTGAAATTTTTTTAAGCAAATCAGTTCTTTTGGCATTTAATAACAACAAAAAACATGTGCTCCTCAAAAATAAATAAAATTTAGATTTATGAAGATTTATGCGTGTTCTTCTATTGGTACAAATGTACCACAAAACCAATGTACTCTCCAGTCATTTAAATTTTATCTTTTTTAATAATTAAACTTACAATTCAATTTAACCGTAACATGATTAAATAATCTGACGACCTCAGTCTCCCAGGTACGATTATATTAAATGAGCTAAGATTGTATATATATATATTTACTAGCGAATGCCCGAAATGCGTTGCAATGCCACTGAAAAAAAGGAAATGTTAGCGTAACTTCCCGATACTCCCCGTTATAACGATTATGACTTACGGCGGTATATAAATATATGAGCCGTTTATTTTGAAAGTGGCATAAGTCACTTTTTTTTTAAGTCGAGATATTTAAGGGTTTGCGTTTTAACACGTTTAAAAATATGGATGCTAACTTTCGAGAAGATTTACTTGTATTTGTTATCTAATGATACTGACATTTTTCTCAGTATAAATAATTTCGTATAAACATTAAAAAATCACCACTTTTTAGATAAATGACTGACTTATATTAATTTTGTCCGACGTATTTTACTGAAGTGATGTTTTGAAAGGGCAGTGATTTACTAAAATTGTTGAATAAATTACATATATAATAATAATTCATACCATCAACATATTTAATATAAGGGTTTGATTTAAGTATTTTTTATTTTAATATTCATAAAAAACAAATATAATTAGTTCATTTTGAAACATAATGTAAGTATAAGGGGGTATATAATTAATCAAGTCCATCATGTCTTTGTATTTTGCTGAAGAAACAGGACGAGATCCAACGTATAACGGATCTCTATTTGTGAATAACGCCTAGGTCTTCCTCTTTTTGGTGACAAATCCAAAATTAAAAATTCATCTTTTTCATCTAAAGTTAGTTTATAAAACATTTTATAGGGAATATCATGGTAAAATCGTATCCATTGAATTTTTAGCCAATTCACTTTGTTTTGGTCTGTATTTACTATTCTTTTTGAAACAGATTTTTCCAATGATTGTGTTGAAATAAAATCTTTTTCCGCCATGTTGTGTACTGTGAAGGATTTTTTTCGGCAGGCGGCTATCACGCTATAGTAATCATTTGGAATGTATAAAACATTTGTTTTTTTTCAAGGCCGTTTCTATTACACCAAAGTCACGATCATTTGGTAAGTATGAATGGCTTGAAATTAAAAATTTGTGATCCAGAATTTCAATATCGTTTTCTGAAGACTGAACAATTTTCATCCAAGTTAAGGCCAGTTTTATGTTACGATTTTGTCCTGTACATGAGTCACTATATGCAATAACATGCTTTTGAGTTGTGACATTCTTAAGATGTTTTATACAACACGAAGCAACTTCCTGAGAACCTCTTGATGCTATGGTTTCATCCCAAAGATACATGTCAATATTATTGTTATGAAAATTATGGAATCCCAAATTTAAAACGTACATATTCCTTTTGTAATACGATATGGAAGTCGTAAGTTTGGGAAAAGGCAATGCTTTTTGAAAGTCAAATGAAAATCCAAAATATTCATCTGGATTTTCAGCTGCTTTTTTCTGATCTTCTTGTAGACACTTTCTGGCCATTTCTGCCGATCTCAAATGTAAATCGTGTTGAAGATTTAATTGCCTTTTTTACCTTCATCCTCACAAGCTTGAATCCGTATTTTTAAAAAATCGCATTTTTGACATGTGTCTTTTCTAGGTTGATGAAAGTGCAAATTAAAATCATTTTTGAAGGATTTCCTGTATATCCACTCGTTAACATGTTGTTGTTTATCATTTTTACACTTTTCAAGATAGAGATTGTACATTTTCCTAATATTTAGATCTGGACTTAAATATTTTCTATGGGGATTATGACACCTTGTGTAATGGCTACTAAAGGCAGGGAAGCTTTGAATGTGCTCTTTGACCGCAATTATCAGAGATTCTTCAGTTTTTATTCCAGAATTTTCAGATTTTCCACGCAAATCTTCTCCAGGAACATCCTTTTTAAGAGCACGAGCCAGACGTCCTTCTGAGATATTGAAAGTATCCAGAAAGAATGTTTTACAAACCAACACACTTACATTTTCATGTGTCAAATAATACTTAAATTGGCATTGTCTTGGCTTTGAATTGTAGTTTCTTGGTCTTCTCTTTTTGGGTGTTTCTCGTTTCACTATACTATGTAAAACCAAATTTTGCTTCGTAAAGTTTGCTAACTTCCAAAATTTATCAAAGATAAGTTGTCGATTAAAAGAACTTATTTTTTCTTTACAATTTTTAGAACAACAAGGTTTAACTGCAATTCTTTTGGTAAAAATAATTTTGGAGTTTGCTGTTTCGTATTTTTTACCACTATTTCTTTTATCCTTAATAATGTTTTGAGTATATTTTTTTTCATTTCTGCATCCCCTTTTTCGTACACGATGAGTTTCTGTTCCTTCCGTTATGTTGTTTTCCTTTTCTGATGACTCCGTAGAAGTCGATTCTTCATCTGATGAAATCACTCTCATATGTCTCTTTCTGGGGTTAACGCTTTTTCTCATTTTAGAAAATATTTCTATAAAATAATAATACGCATTGAAAGCCACCTAATTCCATAACTAAAATAAGTATGTTTTACCTGATTCGCTGTCTGATAACATCATATAAAAGTAATTTTAATAAAATAATGCTAATTATGTGTACTATATTAGATGTCACTATAATATAATTTACAAAACTGCACTATTCTTTCGCACTTAAAAATACTGAAAATAATTCAAAACAATACTTTACACATACTTATCACATGTTTCTATTTCTTTCACACTAAGCCCCGTAATTAATTTCCTGAGTACAACGACTTACGCCACTTTCAAAATAAACATGTTTGTTATACCGTTAATTACCAATACTTCTCTCGAAGAAATTTCAATAGTTCTCAACTTATTGAGTGCAATTTTTTTAAAAATGAAAAGATACCGTTCAATTGTATTTAGTGTTGCCATTCACTCGATTTTTTTGAAAAAGTGACTTATGCCACTTTCAAAATAAACGGCTATATATAGGGGAGAGGCCCCCAAGGTGTACACCAATCTTTTGAACAAATGTAGAATCTTAACAACACAAGATATCTTGAAGTGTTATGTATTTCCTGAAAGCTTAACTCATTAGCTTACTATCCCTGAAAAAGAATTTTGATATCATCATTAGAACCAAAGTTATGACTGATTTAAAAAATAGTCGAAAATGACGACTTTGAAAAAAGGTCCCCCAAGGTGGACACACCTGAAAAATTCACTCCAAAAGTCGGAATAAAAACAGAAAATCCATGTTTCGACAAGTTTATTTAATGTTCAATGTTTTTCATTGGAAATTACATCAAATTGTTACGAAAAAACATATATTTCTCTGTTTCGAAAGAATAAGATAGATTTTCAGCCCCGGGGTCCCGCTGACTGTCGCTACGGCACTGGACTCGCAGTGTGTGTGACTGTTAACAATGTATGAGTCACACGCCTATGACTGTATTTGCTTTTTTACATTTATAAAAACAAATAGGTACCATTTGTGCACAAATTTTAGTGAAAAACGTAAGTATCCACCTTGGGGTTCAAAAAGTGTCCAGCTTAAGGTGAAAATGCATGTTATAGCATAGAAAATTATCAGACAACAACACTAAGCTAATCTGTTTACGATATGTTTGTTTGGTACGTTAGCTAAGCTAAAAGGGTATTTACCTTCTCGCGAACTCTTTTTTCGATCATTTGATCGCACTTTTCACGAGAGCCGTCAAAACTTTACGGGTCACTTTCGTGTCCGAGGTATTGCAGCGGACAACGCACCACGAGTTGACACTTCATAACATAACCAAAAACTGCGTCTTATCAAACTGTAATACTGACTTGGAGCGCACAGTGCTGCCACCTTTTGCCAACAAAAAATGCAAGTGTGTCACCTTAGGGGGATGTCCACCTTGGGTGCCTCTCCCCTATATATATATATATATATATATATATATATATATATATATATATATATATATATATAAAAATGCGGTGGCTTGGGTGGATCTCCAAAACATCCAAAACAAAAACAAGAAGCCACAGCTCGAGGGGGGCACCGGCGCAGGAAGTTCCAATTTAGAAAAAATAAGGAAAAAACAAAAAAAACCAATGTTTAAAACATTATAATAAGAGCAGCTTTATTTCCAGGTGTTGTTACCTTTGCGGTTCCGACAAGAGTCTGATCTCTAAATCAAGCGGCAAAACAAAAGCCGTAATGAAAAAATAACAACAAATTTAAGAAATATTGATATTTACAGTGGCCGAAGTGCCAACTGTAAATATACATAAAAAATATATACAATTTCAAATTTGTAAAGAGAAAAAATAATATTTACGACGTTTGGCGTAAACATTGCCGCCCGCCTTGCAGCGTCGCTGCAATCAAGATGAAAATCGAAAAAATAACGTAAGATACATAAGTCCAAGAATTTCAAAAATACGTAAGAGGGGTTACATATTAGTTAGTTGTGACATGCGGTTCAAAAATTCAAAATAAATTGCCGTAATTCAAACTATGTAAAATGTTTTTCAATTCAAAAAAAGTATTTGAAAAACCAAACAAAAAATGATATGTCAATGTCGAACTAGCTCGGTGAAATGCTCCATTGTCCAAAATCGTGTCGCCTAGAATGCGAGGGTTTATTGATTGCTGCTAGGGGCGAGGTCCAATATTAGTGACTGTAGAGTAACGAGTGATAAATTGCCGAGACGGACGAGGTCCCATAAATGGCGAGTGTCAGCGAGCGATGACGACTGACTGTTCGGGCTGCGATTCTGCGGTGAGCGTGCTATGAGACGGACGAGGTCCCTTGTTAGACGCTTTTTGATCCAAACTAGTGCTACTAGTACTCGCGCATGGAGACGGACGAGGTCCCTTCGCTTTTTTAAAGTAACTAGAGCAGGTAGTATTTGCGCATGGAGACGGACGAGGTCCCTTCGCAATTTGTAAATGACTAGAATCTCCTTTAATTGTGCATGGAGACGGACGAGGTCCCTTCACATTTTAAAGAGTTCTAGATTCACGAGAGATCCCACGTTGGAACGAACTAGGTTCTTTACTAGGCGCATTTCGAGACCGACTAGTGACTATACGACAATCAAAAAATACAAAAATATGCGACGAAAATTTTAAGGCTCGAACTACAGCCAGAATAAAAGATACGTAAATATTTCTTGCCATTTATTTCCACTCATTTATCTAAATTCGCTTCAAAAGAAAAAATGCAAAAAATACTCTATCCAAATTTTAAAAGAAAATTGTAAAATATGAATCTTTTTACAAACTAAAGATGAAAGTTAAAACAACAAAAAAATGCGTTGAGCTAGTCATCAATACGAACGAGATAGCATTTGACGACTTTCAACAAACAACTATATTAAACGGTGTAAATCGACTCGAATGAACTGACATCTTTTGGGGCAAACTAGAAGGTTTTAACTTTAAAAATTTGGTTTTATAGCTATACAAATGCGAGATAGGTTGCTGCTGCACAACATTAAAATTACAGCATTTATTTTGGGAGGACGTTCGAGGTCCTTTTCGAGGGGTTTTAGACATGTGAAGCAAAAAGTGGTGGTTCGATTTACACACCTTACAACTACCTTTACTACGACAATCTTTACTCAAATGAGTGTGCGCAAGACACCGAGAACAATGACGGTTTCGTACAATTGCCTTTAAACGATCATGTTTATTCATTTCTATAAATTGGCTACAAAAACTAAGTGGGTGGCCACCTTTACAGATGCGACAAACCACAGCACGAGAATTTGCAACTTCCTTAGAAATTTGCTTTTTTACAATCGAATTAGAAACAAGTGTTGTAAAAGAAGACACATTTGTATCAGGCAGAGGACCGGTCAGAATCCAACCAAAAACCGATTCTTGAGCCAACAAAGATTGACAAACTTTTTGCCTGATGCCATCACAAATAATTGTGGGATAAAGATCACCACCGATGAGCACATCAACTTCATTACTCTTCAAAAAATTGGGATCAGCCAACTTTAAGCCTTTCATTGATTCGTCCAGCACAAAATTAGAAGAATATGTCGGCAACTTTCCAGTCAGCTGCGGTAACACAAAACCAGATGCTTCGATCCTAAGCTGAGGGTTGATGGGCGAGCTCAAAACAAAATGACATTTTTTCTGAATACGTGCAGAAGTGACGTTGTTCAGACCAGAAACTTTTGCGTTTGCCTTTTCGACTGGCAGTTTTAGTAATTTCTGAAGTCGCTCGGAAATAAATGTTCCTTCAGAACCCGAATCAATTAAAGCTCTGACTGTAAAAGTAGATCCCGAATTACATATTTGCACCATAGCTGTGCCGAGAAGTACACCCTTGGAAAAAGTTGAAAAACAAGACCGCAAATTTTCCACGATAGGTGTCGAAGTAGACTGTAACTGCCGAGATGGGGTTACACACTGTTCGCTGCCTTCAGATGCAGCAGAGGATGGTTGAAAACTACGTGATTTTCCAGAACCACGATGCAGAGTAGTGTGATGTCGCTGCCCACAAATTGAGCAGTTAAATCCACTACTGCAGTCCTTCACTTGGTGAGATGGTGCCAAACAATTTATGCACAAATGCAATTTCTTCACCTGCCAAAAACGATTAGAGGGGCGCATGTCCAAAAATTTGGGACACTTCATCATGGTATGGTGCCGCGAAAAACAAAGTCGACAATCCATATTAACGACATTTGCGTGTGATGTATCATCAGTAAAGTGAGACGAGAGTAATGGTTTTACAAAAGTCGATTTGTTTGACAATGGCTCTGTGATCGACGCCTTTTGAAGATCGGAAACCGTTTCTAAGGTTTGGAATCGACGAGAAAGAAATGCGTCCAAATCAGACCACTTAGGAACGTCTGATTTCATTGCGATGGACTGTTCCCATAAAGCCAATGTCATTGCTGGTAACCGGGTTGAACAAACAAAAACTAAAATTGCATCCCAGTTACCAGTGTCGATGCCATGCATTTTTAAAGCGGTAACACAGTTGTTGATATCACGGTGTAGCTTTTTAATAAAACTACCAGATTCAACAGAAACCTTTGCAAGGCCAAAAAGAATTTTTAGTTGGCTATTTATCAAGATACGCTTATTTTCATAGCGATCTGATAAATTTTGCCAAGCTGACGAGAAACCATTATTCGTGAGCGGCGATTTGTTCACGATGTCTTTTGCCTCACCACTGGTCTTCTGTTTGAGGTGATACAGCTTTTCTACTGGGGATAATCTCGAATTCGAAATATAAATGGCAGTGAACATATCACGAAAACTAGGCCATGAAAGATAATCCCCATTAAAAACATCTGTATCACAGGGAGGCACATTAACTCCAAAATCTAAATTATCAAAAACCAGGGTAGGCTGTGAATCAAATTGTGACAGTAGTGTTGGAGGGGGTTGCAAAACCGGAGACGTCTGCGAAATTTGAGGTGCTTGCGAAATGGGAGGAGATTGCGGCGATGAAGAAAAAAGCGAGGGCGGAAGCATGTCTGTAGCAATACCAGAAGGAGAATTGCTTGGGGGTTGCTGTCTTGATACGACGGAACTTAAAGAGCTAAAATACTCTTCCATCGCAGCAGCACAGGCAATATAAGCCGAAAAACAAGTTTGGTACAGTGATTTTACCCTACAAACTTCCTCGGGTCCATGATCACCCGATATAGCCTTAACCGCAGACAAGCATCCCTTATACGTCTGTTTCAACGTAACCCAGAGCTCCTTAAGCTCCTTTTTGTGCACCTCTAATGTGCAAATGGAGTGATCTGTTTTCGAAAATAGATTAAAATTGTCTACAAATTTAATAATTGCCTCAGCAGCACTTTCAAAATTCCTCATTGAATCCATTTCTGTTTAAATTTATTTTAAAAAGTAAGTAACACAACAAACAAAACTTTAAATAAAGCACCAAATATTAAAAAAAAAATATTTGCGCAACAAAATTATTTAAAGTGCAAAGATATTCTTACTTTAAAAAACAAAATGCGAAAAAACCAAGAAAAAATGGATCAAAGAAATATTTTGTTCGAAATTTGAAAATATCTGCAAAACAAACTCCCCAAAAATAGGCAAAAGTACCCACAAAAACAATTTTATCGAAAACACAAATAAAAATTAAAATTGTTAAAAAGTACACAAAATTCAAACAACTAGCAGACAGAAAAAAAATATAAATAAAACGAATCCAAAAAAAATGCGCAAAACCAAAAACAAATCTTATAAATAATTTAATGCAATACAAAAAATACACGAAAAGTATTTTGCATTAAATATTCACAAAATTTATGTTTGCGCCTTTCAATTTGTTTGCTGCTGTTGTTGTTGGGCCGTCTGTCCAATTGCGCAAAACAAAAAAGTATCTGTCCAAGCGCAGGTGCACTTTGTTGATGCGTGCCTATGCGTGTTGTTGTTGTCTAACACTAATTTTTTATACGACGAAATGCTTCGGTCTGCTTTCTTTTTTATGCGTTCTGTCTGAGTTGACAAAACCAAAGCACAAAAAAAGTAAGTAGGTACCTTAGCACGTATAAAAAACAATAACAAAGACTAGCGCGGGTGTGGGTACTGCAAATAAATGCAGTTTGAAGCGACCGAAAAAACAAAATAAGTGGAAAGGCAAGAAACGAAAAAAAAGAGTTCCACTCGAAAAGCAATAACAATTGCACCAAAAGAACGAACAGTTTTTGTTGTTGTTTATTAAGAAACGAAGCAACAAAAATTGTTTCGCTATTTGCAATGTGATTTTTAAATGCAAAAAAAATTAACTCTACCCGCAATGTCACTAAACTAAATGTAACACACCTGGTATTTTCGAAATCCAAAAAATAAAGCGCTCCAAAGGGTTTCCAAAAATTTTCCAAATCAGCGAGACTTCACTGCTTCTCCAGCTCGAAGGACCAATAAAAATGCGGTGGCTTGGGTGGATCTCCAAAACATCCAAAACAAAAACAAGAAGCCACAGCTCGAGGGGGGCACCGGCGCAGGAAGTTCCAATTTAGAAAAAATAAGGAAAAAACAAAAAAAACCAATGTTTAAAACATTATAATAAGAGCAGCTTTATTTCCAGGTGTTGTTACCTTTGCGGTTCCGATAAGAGTCTGATCTCTAAATCAAGCGGCAAAACAAAAGCCGTAATGAAAAAATAACAACAAATTTAAGAAATATTGATATTTACAGTGGCCGAAGTGCCAACTGTAAATATACATAAAAAATATATACAATTTCAAATTTGTAAAGAGAAAAAATAATATTTACGACGTTTGGCGTAAACAATATATATATATAGTCTGATATATATATATATATATATATATATATATATATATATATATATATATATATATATATATATATATATATATATATATATATATATATATATATATATATATATATATATATATATATATATATATATATATATATATATATATATATATATATATATATATATATATATATATATATATATATATATATATATATATATATATATATATATATATATATATATATATATATATATATATATATATATATATATATATATATATATATATATATATATATATATATATATATATATATATATATTGTTTACGCCATATATATATATATATATATATATATATATATATATATATATATAAGTCACTCAGACCCTATGAGTAGAAATATATCAAAAAAATTTTGTTGTATTAAAGAAACAACTCAAATATTTTTTAAATTAAAATAAACAGTTGATAAATGCAATATTTAATATTTTTTTTAGTTTAATACTCTTAAGAAAATGAAAATTCATTTATTTCTCCATTTCACCATATATTCAGTGCTTATATAATTAAGTCATCTAACAGAAAACTATTTTAATTAGATTTTTTCTTAATTTTCACCGAAAACCTTACAAAAAGTTAATACTTAGTTGGAAATCCATTCTATAGTATGACTTCTCCACATCTCTTACTCATTGAACGGAATAGGGCTGCACTTTGATCGGAAGTGAATTTCTTCTATTCGTCTGTCTGTCTGTACATCCGTCTGTCCCAGCGATTACAGCCGTAGTTTAAGAGCTATTGAGCTGAAATTTGATATGTGAGCTCCTATTTACGGAGGCTAAGTTCGAAGATGGGCAAGATCGGATAAAAACTTCTAGCCCCTCCCATACAAACCACCCCTTTCCATACGTAAAAAAAAATTAATTGAAATAGTTCCAGTGCAGATATACAGTTTAAATTCGATATTTAACACTTTGATAGGAACACAAAACTACTAAGTAAAAAGGGGCGTGATCCGATAAGAACAACGCCCACCTATAAAAGAGATATGTAGCACTTATGTGCTTAAAAAAGTTCATTTTTTGGTTTCACTGAAATGGCGGAGGGTATATGAGCTTCGACTTAGCCGGAGATAATTCTCTTACTTGTTTAAATTTGAACTGAGTTAGCTTTCTATTTTCAATTTGTTTTATATTGGACATTTAAATAGAGAATTCAATAATCACCAAGTCTTTATCAACAATTTTTATCAAATATTGACACTTAGTGTCAAGTGCTCACAATTTCATGGATTTAGTCTCGGCAGATGCTTCGAAGTTAAATATTATTTTAGATTAGTCAAATTTGTAATTTCGTTGAATGTAAAAGAAACGTACTTCAGTTCAATAATGTGGAATATAAAAAAATGTTCAATGTTGCAAGTGCGGTTTGTGCGGCCCGCCGCTGGTGCTTTATGTGCCCGTATGGAGAGTGCACGATTTAATTCATCACAAAGCAGGCATGAAACGCCTCAAATTCCATCAACAGCGGATGTTGTAATTATTGGCGGTGGTTCCGCTGGATGCCACACATTATACCATCTCGCTAAGCTCGGTGTTAATGCAGTGCTTTTGGAGCGTGCCAAGCTAACAGCCGGAACCACCTGGCATACTGCTGGGTTGGTGTGGCGCCTACGGCCAAATGATGTTGACATACAATTACTGGCCAATTCCCGGAACATGTTAATGCAACTAGAGGAAGAAACAGGACTTGATCCCGGCTGGATACAAAACGGTGGAATATTTATTGCCCACTCACAAGTAAGTACATATACAAATATAAATTGTCAATAAAATAATTCTTGAGGCGCGGTAACACGGATATATATATATATATATATATATATATATATATATATATATATATATATATATATATATATATATATATATATATATATATTTGATCGCAAAGGCGACAATAGATCCGCAAACGAGGCGGTCCTGCTTGGTAGCAACAGGGGGCAGAAGAGAGCATCGATTACCCACAAAAGGGCCAAATACTGACCCTACCCCCACAAAAACTCAGCAACCTAAGAAGGCAACCTCGGCAGCCTAAGATGAACTGGTAAGGTTAAACGCGGAGCTCTTGGATATAAATGGTTTTCCAAAAGGGACGCTACAAAAGTAGACTGATAGGGACTGCAAACGACGCCATATTTTTTCCCGCTCTCTTGACATTTCTCTTCAGTAAGGTTTGCCATTTTATCATTTAAAGATAAACGAGCCAACAACGAGTCGAAATTATTTAAATTTACTCCCGAAATTCGGAGTCAGTGGCCTTAACTTTAAGAGCGTTACGTCCAATTTATGGTCGTCATAATCGTCCTACCAGATCAACAATTAAGCGTCTAGTGAAAAATTTGAATCCACAGGCACAGTACAAAATGTTCCCGTGCTAGTGAGACAAAGAAGTGCCCGTAGTGTCGAGAATATTGCTACCGCTGAGGCTTCAGTTCAAGAAAGCCAAAATGTGTCTTCTCACACGTCGTTCTCAATCGTTGGGCATCTCTGTGACGTCATTGTGGCGAATTTTGCGAAAAGATCTTGGCCTACATCCTTACAAGATCAAATTGACGCAAGAACTAAAGCCGCTTGACCACCAGAAGCGTCGTATGTTTGTGAATTGGGCTGAGCAACAACTTGAAAATGATTCGGATTTTCATCGAAAAATCATCTTCAGCGATGAGGCTCATTTCTGCTGAATGGTTTCGTCAATAAGCAAAATATGCGTTATTGGTCAGGCAGCAATCCACACGTACTACATGAGTCATTATTGCATCCTGAAAAATTATGGTTTGGGTGCAGTTTATGGGGCCGGCGGCGTCATTGGGCCGTACTTCTTCTGTGATGATGAAGACCGGCACGTTACTGTGAATGGGAATCGCTACAGTTCAATGAAATCCGAATATTTTTGGCTCCAATTGGATGATATAGACTTGGGGGACATGTGGTTCCAACAGGACGGCGCCACACATCGAATGTCACAATCAATTTATTGGAAACCATGTTTGGTAGACATGTTAACTCACGAAATGGCCTAGTCGATTGGCCGCCTCGGTCGTGCAATTTGAAAAACCCTTTAGTTTTCATCCAAGAACCATGGGTGCACAAAGGAGGCATAAAAGGTCTCCAAAACACTAACAATAAGTTAATCTACGCCAACAACAAAGATCGCTCCAGAGCGGGATTGTTTATAAGAAATGAACTAACCTATCTTCCTATTTCACAGTTTATTTCTGAAGCTACAGTGTACCACAACAGTCTTCGTACAGAAGATAGTTTAGGCTTTAAATTGATCCGACCACGCCCATTTTTGGGGAAAGTTATCTACAGTGCCAATACAAACTCAGAAACCAAATTTCAGATTTTTAAGAGCAATATTAGCCACGTTATCGTATATTTTAAATTTTTTTCAAGTGGGCGTTAAATTGATATAACCTCGTCCATTTTTGGGGAAGTTATCGACAGTGTCTATACAAACTTCAGATTTTTTTTTAGCAATATTAGCGAAATAATCGAATATTTTAACTTAGTTTTACAAATTGTGGCGTTATAGGTGGGCGTGGCAAATTAGAACTAAGTTGGCGTGAGCATAGCAACTTCGCAAATTTTCATCACAATCGGAAGAATGGCTTAGGCGCGCATAGGGTACAAAGATAGAAAGGAAGAAATATACATTCATTTTTATACATTCATTTCTAATAATTTATTAAAATAATTTTGACACATTATTTTATAAATTATATATATATATATATATATATATATATATATATATATATAGTATATATATATATATATATATATATATAATTATATATATATATATATATATATATATATATATATATATATATATATATATATATATCTTCATCATCACAGAAGAAGTACGGCCCAATGACGCCGCCGGCCCATAAACTGCACCAAACCATTAATTTTTCAGGATGCAATAATGACCTCATGTAGTACGTGTGGATTGCTGCCTGACCAATAACGCATATTTTGCTTATTGACGAAGCCATTCAGCCAGAAATGAGCCTCATCGCTGAAGATGATTTTTCGATGAAAATCCGAATCATTTTCAAGTTGTTGCTCAGCCCAATTCACAAACATACGACGCTTCTGGTGGTCAAGCGGCTTTAGTTCTTCCGTCAATTTGATCTTGTAAGGATGTAGGCCAAGATCTTTTCGCAAAATTCGCCACAATGACGTCACAGAGATGCCCAACGATTGAGAACGACGTGTGAGAGACACATTTTGGCTTTCTTGAACTGAAGCCTCAGCGGCAGCAATATTCTCGACACTACGGGCACTTCTTTGTCTCACTAGCACGGGAACATTTTGTACTGTGCCTGTGGATTCAAATTTTTCACTAGACGCTTAATTGTTGATCTGGTAGGGACGATTATGACGACCATAAATTGGACGTAACGCTCTTAAAGTTAAGGCCACTGACTCCGAATTTCGGGAGTAAATTTAAATAATTTCGACTCGTTGTTGGCTCGTTTATCTTTAAATGATAAAATGGCAAACCGTACTGAAGAGAAATGTCAAGAGAGCGGGAAAAAATATGGCGTCGTTTGCAGTCCCTATCAGTCTACTTTTGTAGCGTCCCTTTTGGAAAACCATTTATATCCAAGAGCTCCGCGTTTAACCTTACCAGTTAATCTTAGGCTGCCGAGGTTGCCTTCTAGGTTGCTGAGTTTTTGTGGGGGTAGGGTCAGTATTTGGCCCTTTTGTGGGTAATCGATGCTCTCTTCTGCCCCCTGTTGCTACCAAGCAGGACCGCCTCGTTGCGGATCTATTGTCACCTTTGCGATCACTTGGGTGTCCGTGGTCTTGGCTTCTCCTGTCGGCACGGCGGTGGTCGCATTCTTATGCCTTCAGCGACCTTCACACGTTTTTCGACGTCTGATGAAGCTTTAGGACCTGGTGTTGTTGTATCCTGTGCTGCTCTTGAGCACTTTGGTAGCTCAGCTGTTGTTGCCCTTGCAGCCGCTGAAGTAGAAGGGCCGGCAGTAATGAAACTTGTTGTCGGTGCCTCGTCTCTTCCCTCATTTTTGTTTTTGGAGCGCATTTGGACCTTGGCAAAGCCATAGTTCAACCAGAGTTGACGATTTTTCAAGGCATCAACGAAGGAAGGATCGATTGCGAATGTTATCACCGCAACCGTGCCTTTACGCACTCGGTTAAGTATCCACCAACCATGGACTTCTTAGGCCGATATTTTGAACATTAATGAGGCTTAGTATGTAATCTGTGGTTGTACTATCCAGTTCTGGGAAGTTGCCAATATAGATCTTGCGGCGTGTTAACTCGCTCTCTTCTACGTTTTTTAGCTTGCATCTTTCCATGGCTTTAATTTAGTCAATCATACCTTTAGCCATTTTGACTGTGTCATCGTTGCCACAAGAGATGAAAAAGCCACTCAGCACGGAAGGTACAGCTGTTGGAGACAGGCTTTTCTTTCGCACCATAATGTTGTTGAGTCGTCCGGCGATACGATACCCAGTTTGTACTGCACGTCACATCCTTATAAGACATTTTTGTCATGTCCACATCCCCCTCCAGGGTAGGCACTGCTGTCTTTTTAGGCGTGTGAGGGTACTGCTCCAACATTAGATCGAAGAGCTTTGTTTTGGGTGTGGTGCTATAGAGCGTTGGCGCCTCAGAGTAACTGGGTTTTGCGCTAGTTTCTCTTGCTTCCTTAATATTATGCCCCTTCCTATGAGGTATTTCAGACTAGGAGGTATTTTCCTGGGTGGCAACACTGAGCCGCACTTCTTGTCGCTTGCTTCTGCTGATTTAGAACCACGAGCTGGTGATGTTAGGAGCTTTTTCTTCTCACCCTTTGTGATGGTATCGCTGGGACCCCAAGTCCACATCGTCGATATCCATAACACAAGTTTCGCTGGCTTTTAGTCGGGCTTTGTGATGCCCCTTAGAGCCTGCGAAGATGCTGGTAATTCGACCGCAAGTAGTCGAAAGGTCAATAAAAACCTGGTTTGTTACAGGGGAAAGAAAGTCAGCCACAACAGTGCCCCTGTGTCTCGGTAAGGCTAATTACAACCAGCGCCCGATATCTGGTCGGTCACCGGTAGAAGACACACTTACGTAGTGCTATGCATCCCAAAGGCACGGTATGATAACACCTGGGATTACGTTCGGTTCTAAGTGGCGGTTCTAGTTTACCTCTCTAGAACCGCCAGTATTTCTGGAAAGCAGGGGCACCTCGTATAGGAGTGGCGGATTACCACAATGGTCGGTCTTTAATCTCGTCTTTACATTTTAACTAATATAGCTTATCATTAAAATGTAAACACGAGATTAAAGACCGACCATTGTGGTAATTCGCACACTCCTATACGAGGTGCCCCTGCTTTCCACAACTTAACTTCGTGTGTAAACAAATCTGCATACATATGTATGTCTCTTCAAATTTTAGATGCCGTATGTGCCAATGACAAGATCCTTATATGTGGAGACAGAAATAAGAAAATAAAGTTTTGTGTAAAAAAAAAGTGTATATATATTTCATACTAGCTTAAATTACCCGGCGGTGCCCGGGTTCTTTTTTAATAGAATAAAGTCTTAGTTTATTTGTTAATTAAGATTACATAAACTTTCTGCCTCTCCCACCATTTTTGGAATTATATTTGTATGAATATCTGGTTAATTTTGTAATTTTTTACCAAATTTGTATGTAGAACTTCCCGTTACTCCCCGTTGTGTGTTTGTAAATTTTTGTCACATTACCTCTAAACTGAGTTTCGCAACTGTTGCAGTTTAACCTCCCGGTATCGCATTTGTATGTAACTAAAATTTTAGTAGCACTTTCCGGTCAGATTTAGTTACTATGAACCAAATCTCTTCATAGTGATGCATCACGTTCCTGAGCTATGGCGGTAGGTGTTAAATAGACCCCACTTTTGCTGAGATGGTAGATATAGTTCTCAAACACCTTCACAGTTAAAGTTAATCATCGTACAGTATCAAGTTTCTGAGCTACAACGGTGAGCGTTCAATTGACCCGACCACGCCCACTTTTTGTAAGATGTTAGATTTCATCATCATTCACCTCTATATCAAATATTAGCATCATAGATCACAACGTTCCTGAGATATCGCGGTGGGCGTTAAATTGATCCAACCACGCCCACTTTTGAGGTGGTAATTTCGTCACCATACACCTACATAACAAGTTTTATCATTGTAGACCATCGCGTTCCGGAGTTTACGGCAGTGGGCGCTAAATTGATCCAACTACGCCCACTTTTGGTGAAAGTTGTCGACAGTGACCATACCAACTCAAATTCCAAATTTGAGACTTTTTGGAGACTTAATTTTACTTATTGTGGGCGTAATATGTGGGCGTGGCAGATTTCATAAAGCCTTTCATTCCTTCCAAACCCATCTCGATATATATTCCAAGTTTGAAGTAAATCGGTTCAGCCGTTTAAGTGTGAAAACGGTACAAACGAAAATAAATAAATAAATAAATAAATAAATAAATAAATAAATAAATAAATAAATAAATAAATAAATAAATAAATAAATAAATAAATAAATAAATAAATAAATAAATAAATAAATAAATAAATAAATAAATAAATAAATAAATAAATAAATAAATAAATAAATAAATAAATAAATAAATAAATAAATAAATAAATAAATAAATAAATAAATAAATAAATAAATAAATAAATAAATAAATAAATAAATAAATAAATAAATAAATAAATAAATAAATAAATAAATAAATAAATAAATAAATAAATAAATAAATAAATAAATAAATAAATAAATAAATATATAAATAAATAAATAAATAAATAAATAAATAAATAAATAAATAAATAAATAAATAAATAAATAAATAAATAAATAAAGAAATAAAGAAATACACCTACCTTTATAATATTAGTAAGGATATAAATACTACCGATTGAGAAATAAAAAAAATATTTTATTTTTAATAATTTTTGGATTATTAAGAGTAGTCATTTTTTTCGATCTGTACCGTGATATGCTTTTAGATACAGTTGGAGGAGATATCTTTTTGAACTGGTCATAAAATAGGTACTAAGGTATCATGCGGGTGACAATCCCAGCAATGACAAGCCCGTATAAAAGTGATAGGTCGATTTTATATAAAAGTATCAGAATTGAGTCAGGTCCCTATTGTGCCTGACTCGTGATAGGTTTGATTTCTCGCAGGGTACGTATTCATTTCTAAAAAGTAACACAAACTACAAATATGACACTAACCCATCTACTTAACATTAAAAATTCTAAAATCAAAAGAATACAGCGTATCGAACATTTTTCATCTGCATTTGAATGCAGTACGTGTATTTTGTAAACTAGCACACATAAGTAAATATCAAATCAATCTGGTGGCGGTTATAAAAAAGTACAAATGCTTGTCTAATAAAAATATTATTATTTTTATTTAATATTCATTTGTTAGTTATCGTTTTTCTCGTTCATAAAAAATATATCTATACTGTAATGTTGTGATAATACCTTCAGAACAGTATTATTTATATGATTAGGACTAACGTTTTGAAGATCGGACAGAATTGATAAATAAAAATGTCTGGTTTTTAGACGTTTTAATGACGGAGAAGTTGAATTAAATTCATTAAAAATTAAAATTGATTTTTGTAGCAGTTTTGTTTTTACTTATATTTTACTTTGTACTTTTATAACAACACTTTTGCTTTAAACTTTTAATCTTTAATTTACAATTTAATTGACAACACTAAATGTTTTTATATAAGTATGCAACATTGATTAAAGTTTTAATGTATAATACAGTTGTCCCACTCTTGCACATATGTTTTAAGCGAATTCATTTTGATATTCATTTTAAGTTAAAAGCTCAGTTATGAACCCATAAAAGTAAAGTGTAATTTAAAAATTGTCACAGTAAGTATCAGAGAACAATAAGAAAGTACTCTTCGTGTCATTACACTGTCCTTACAACAAACACAATAAATGTTGTTGTACAACAGCAACAACCCAGCCGTAGTGTTGTTGGCGACAATTTTTTTTCGAAAAAATGAACTCTCCACAATTTCTAACAACCACATTGAATTGTTGTTGGACGCTGCTTGTGTGTAACTTGTTTGTTTTAGGTGAATAATAAATCAACTGTTCAATTTTTGCGACAGCCGAAAATGAGAATTTTTTTATTTAATAAATTGCAATGATATAATACTTCTCTTTGCATCGAAGTGAATATATTTTCTAAGATTATAATATAAGGAACATTTCGATATGCATAAAGTATTAACTCATGCGGTAAGAAGCGCACAATTATTTAAAAATTTTGAAAGTTCCGCTGAATAATTTTTTGGCCTTTTTTAGAAAAGGATAAATCCGTATAAAAATTAAGCTTAGCGGGTAAAAATTGATTTACATTATTTTTCTAATATTATAACGAATAATTTGATTTGTGAAGCGAAAGTTATAAAAAAATATATTAAATATTATATTACAATAAAAGAAGTTAAAAATTTTAAAGTTATAATTCTTTATAAAAAATTGTTTTATTGAAACTTAAATTATTTAAAAAGTGGTAAAAGAATTACCTTCGGCTAAGCCGAAGATCATATACCCTCCGCCATTTCAGTGACACCAAAAAATTTGCTTCTTTTATCACTAAAGTGCTGCATATTATGTGTTATTACGAAAATGTTAAATGCTGAATTTTAACTGGTTATTTGTAGTGTAACTATTTTAATTTATTTATTTTTCGCATAGAAATAGGTGGTTTGTATGGGGTAGTAGTAGTTTTAGTCGGCCAGCTTACTTTTATTTGTTTTTAATTGACAACACTGTCGGCCCGCAAACTTTTTCAAGGAACCTTCAGTAGTAATTCAATGATTATGAACTTATTTCTGTCAATGAAATTGTTGTTACTTTTACAGCAGTGTGCTTTAAATTTATCTTCTTACAACTCCTATCCTCCTTGGTAAGTGTGAAGCAGCATTCCCGAAGGTAAGTTGTTGGCGATTCGTGGTTACCCAGCCAGCATTTGGAAGTTTGTTGGAAGAGCGCGATTTTTTGGCGACCCTTCTTTTAAACGTCTGGGCGATTAAAGTACGATTTTTTGTTTTTCTCTCTCCGAAATAAGAGCAACATTTACCGTTTTTTTTTTATTTTACTCACATTTCAATCGCGTTGACGATTGCTGAGCGACTTGCTCGTTTTTGTATCGCACTGACGATTGTTTTTCATATTTAATGAACTGTTATTTGTAGTTTGCGAAGATTTTTCAGTCGAAATATTCTGTTCAAGAAATAACATGAAATTTCTTGCCTCAACTTCTGTTAAAGACGATAAAAATCTTGAACAAAATGAAGATATCGGCATTCAATTGGTAAATTTTTATAAACATTATATTTTTTTAACATATTTTATAGCATCTATTTTTTGCTAGAAACTTGTCTTTAGCGAAGTGGACTGCAACATTACTTCCAATGTCCTGCGTGCTTCCTTTAATAAAATGTTTAGCTTTCGTGGAGAGGTACAGGCGCAAAGCCAAGCATTCAACAGTTAAAATTTGTTGAAATTATCAGAAGTATGTATACATATTATAGTTTCCAATATATCTATGTACCAACTCAATTTAATTTAATTTTTTACACAGACAAGAAAACAATCAGCTACAGTTGTAAATTAATTTTTTTATTTATATTTAATGTACCTAAATTGTTAAAGAATATTTTTAATATATGTTTCCATACAAATATCGAAAATAAAAGCAAACATTCAAATGTAGTAGTTTGTATTTTTGTTTAATGATTCAGGCAGAACAAAAAACAAAAAAACAACGGCTCTGAAAAGAGTCTTCCAAATTATTATTTGACGACTCTTCTTGGTGTGTCGACTAAGACTAATTTTGATGCGTCGTCGAAGATTCTTCTGCGCGAATCGCTTTGTTGACACAGTTTCTCCCGTAGACCTGATCTTCCGCGATCAGAAAACGAGCACGCAGAAGATCAAATTAATCGCTTATTCTGAACTTTGAAGAGTCTTCCGGGAGCATAAATGCCGACTGGGTAGCGATGGCTTGCCGTTTCGCTGCAATTTTGCTAAAAGGGTTGTTTTTTGTTGCTGAGTGTGAATAGTGTGTTGAACAGCGGAGGCTGGTCACTTACTAGGCAACACTCAGAGCTTTTTGCGTTCAATTTTAACATTGTTCTTTTTGTATAGAGTCCACTTAAATTTTTCGTTTTTATATTTGATACTGTAATTTCGATTTTGGTTACGTTTTTTTAAAATAAAATTTAACAATAAAATATCATTACATAGACAATTCTAACAATTTATATTTTTCTTCTTTGAATTATCGATACTAAAGGGTCCCAATAAGAACGCAATTTGTAATTTGTTAAATACAGCTATTTTTATGGAAGTATAAAGAAGACATGTTGCGATTAAGTATGAAGTAGATTATCCGGCATATGGCCCCCGCGGCTCTGGAGGATATGCTCCAAAATCTAATCAATTCGTTTAGGGCATAATACTAACCAGTGTACAAAATAACTCAAACGGTTCTCTCGCTATCGCGATAGCGATATATATATATATATATATATATATATATATATATATATATATATATATATATATATATATATATATATATATATATATATATATATCTTAAGTATTACTCTACGTTACATATATATACCACTGCGTGGTGCATAAGAAATATAACACAAGCACGTTATAAAAAGCACTTCTTTAGAATATGTTCTTCTTTTTTTATGTATTTGTCTAAAATAACTTTTACAGAATCGCCTTGATGAATATAAACGATTAGCCACAATTGGCGATGCCTTGGGTATCGAAAACCACATACTTGATCCGAAAGAAACACAAAACCTCTTTCCACTGCTGGATCCTAAGTCTTTCATCGGAGCCTTATACTCTCCTGGCGATGGGGTCGTAGATCCAGCCATGCTATGCACAGCTCTTACTCGTGCTTCAACAAAACGTGGCGCAAAAGTTGTTGAAAATTGTGTTGTTGAAGATTTTCTCCTAGAAGAAACGTCAAAAGGTAAGAAAATTGTGGGCGTGTCTACTTCCTTAGGTAACATTAAAACAAGCACTGTCGTAAACGCCACTGGAGTCTGGGGACGTGATCTTATTGAAAAGCACGGGTCGTTTTTGCCATTGGTACCAATGAAACACGCGTATATTGTGACCGATTCAATTCCCGGTGTACGCGGCTTGCCAAATATCCGTGATCACGATTTCTCGACTTATTTTAGAATACAAGGTGACGCCATACAAATGGGTGGATACGAGCCAAATCCGATATTGCTCGATCCGGTAGCAAAAGATTTTCATTTTGGTCTTTACGACTTAGATTGGTCTGTGTTCGACTCGCATCTGACAGGTGCCATAAAACTATGTCCTTCATTTGGAAACTATGGAGTTAAGAGCACTGTTTGCGGTCCCGAGTCCTTTACACCTGATCACAAACCACTAATGGGTCCAGATTTTAATATTTCTGGACTGTATCACAACTGCGGTTTTAACTCGGCTGGTATGATGTTCGGGGGTGGATGCGGCGAACAAACCGCCCTCTGGATAGTTAATGGACAGCCCGATCTCCCCATGTTTAGTTTTGATTTACGCCGGTTTACCTCGGCCCAAAGCAAAGCCTCTCAGTGGATTCGGGAAAAGTCACATGAAAGCTATGCTAAAAATTACAGCATGGTATTTAAGTATGATCAGCCGTTAGCTGGACGCGACTTTCAAAAAGATCCATTACATAAAAACATGTTACAGTACAACGCATTTATGGAGGAGAAGCAGGGTTGGGAAAGACCTGGATTTTTCCACAACAAAAGCGCAAATGTTCTTCCGTATGACTGGTACGGCAGCTATGGTAATGAACGCCACAAGGAAAACCATTACGAGCATACTCTAGAGGGAGATCTGAAGTATGACTCTTTTTCGGATCATCATAACTTGGTGAGAACAACGTAAAAAATCATTTAACATCTCTATAAATTGCTTTGTTTGATTTTCGAATGTAAGTTTTGTTTATTCGATTTTGACTGAATATTTATTTTCGTTTCACATATGCCACATACAGATCGGCGAGGAGGCACTCACTTGCAGAAAAAACGCTGTTATTTTCAACATGAGCTATTTCTGTAAATTATACTTAGAAGGACCACAGGCACAACAGGCTGCCGATTGGATTTTTACTGCAAATACAAACCGCGATATTAAAAAGTAAGTTCATATTGCCAAATATTCAAATGAAACTTTAATACGACAAACTTTAAGCGGCGACAAAAACACTTATGTTTATTTTAAAATAATTTTTAAAAACAAATCTTTGATTTGCTATATATGAAAACTATTTTAAAAGCAAATGGCTCTAAGCTTCAATATAAAGGTCATTAAATCCGAACCTAAAACAACAAAGTATTGCACTTTAAAATTTTGTTAGAATCGCCAAAATTATCCTACCTCTTCTCCTGCTGCTTTTCTGGTCCTTTTGTCGCGATTCCTTTGCATGATAAAATACATAAATTAGAAATATATATAAATAAAATATATATCAATTTTATAATAAAATAATATATGTTTTTTATATGGTTCTTCTTCTGTTGTTATGATAATCATATCTATGGTCAACTTGGATTAATACCCTTCGCTGATGTAAATTTTTGCAATCACAACGGCAAACTGTCGAATGTTGGTTATAACACGCACGTGAAGATAAATTCGAATTTAACTAGCCATAACGCAAACCATATCGATTAAAATGTCCACATTTTAAATTTGACATTAAGGTAAATAATTACATTACTCCCAAACTAGTAGAGATATTTTCATGAAAAAAAAACTTTCTGATAACCTCGCCACTAAACTGTATACAAATTTTGAATACTTAGACTCATGTCAATTAAAATACACGTCGGTAACTTTTGTGATCCCAATTTAAAAAAAAATGAATTGTGCGCTAAAAAATTTAATTGCATTTTAAAGACAATAGGTTTTTAAAATTGTTCGATTTAAAATATGCGCTGAAAATGGGAAAACTTAAGATAAATTTGTTATTAAGCGGGATAGCTCTTAAATGCGGAAATTTAGGAAATTGGATACTTAAGTATACGTACTGTATTCTGCTTATAGACATTCGCAGTAATGAAAATATTTGCTCTTGCACTGATTGTTGATGAATAACGTTAAAAAACTAGTTGCGCAGTTGAACGTTCTCTTTCAATAGTTATTGATGATTAATGTTAAAAATCATAGATCTTCGATGTCTGTCCGAGATTCTGTTGTAGGTACCGATGTAAATAAGGTACTGAAACTGTACATTTTCGATGAGACGTCCCATAAATTATGTGTATAACGTTACGTGTATGTGCATCTGGGTGGAAATGCTGCTATCGTGCGTCTCAGTAAGATCGTTTTGATGCATCCTCATGTAGTGCGTTCGACGAAGTTGAACGGCAATCTGTATTACTTTTGCGAAAATGATTCTTCTGTATTTGCCTCGTTGTATTAGTTTTTGCTTTTTGGTAGTCTTCTCGGATCTTACATTATCGTTTTATCTTCAGTTCTTAAATTGGTCAAGCTATTTTTGCAAACACGGGAACAAACTTGCTGGAATAATTAATCAGTTCTTAAACAAAGTGTAATTGTTTACGAGACTTTGATAGTAGGATTGGTGAAATGCAACTAAAAATAAAAAAGGGGTTATTCTCCAAAAATATGCAAATATAAATAAAGAAAAAACCCAATTTAATTTATATTATTATAGCGGCGATATAGTTTACTACTGCATATTTTTAATACAGTTTGAAAACCTTTAAAAACCTCCCATTAAGCGTGTAATTTGTGTACATATTTAAAAAAAACAGTGTAAAATTATTTATTTATTTATTTTGGGAGATCCTCATACTAAAGACTTACAATCTTATAACAAAGTATTAGTCACAGCATACATGTGTAAACATTAGGGTATTTGGATAACAATTAAATTGAATGAATAATTAACAGTTTAAATAAAACAAAAATTAAATATTGTGAAAAAATAAAATAAAATTTTTGAAAAAAATAATAAAAAATTGCATCCACAGTTTTAATCAGTTTTTAAAGATGTCAAAAGTAGTGCCATCTGTTGCGATAGTATTTCAAACTTGAATAGTTCCGCCATTTTTTTAACGTATTGACATACAATATATAATGGCTTGTTCGACGTGACATTTCAGTCTATTTTGTGTCATGAATGAACTAACACCGATACAACGAGCAGAAATCGTCAAATTGCATTTTGAAAATGGGTCCTCCATTGTCAAAACGCAACGTGTCTACAAACGTTTATATCCGCGTAAAACACGGCTTTCACACTCCACAATTCGCAATTTGGTGCAAAAATGTATGGCCACCGGCAGTTGTGTGACCAATTGGCGACCAACGCGTCATATCGAAAAATTGCGATTTCGACTGGCAGCCGCACTTACCTGATTTGACGACGCCGACTTCTTTTTGTGGGGGTATTTGAAGAGCAAAGTTTACATCGACAAGCCGCAGACCATAGCTCAGCTCAAAGCCAACATTCGCCGGTAAATATCGCTTATCACCACCGAGACGCTGGAAAATGTGATGTAAAATGTACGAAAAAGGGCACCCTTTTGCATCAAAAATAAAGGCGGTCAGTTGTTGGATATTATATTCAAAATATGATGGAAATAATATAGAAAGGAACAAATAAATTTTGTGTAAAAAATAATAATAAAAAAGTTGTCCACATCAAAAGTTATTCAAGTTTCAAATGCTATCGCAACAGATGGCGCACCCTGTACAATTTTAATCAAAATAAATGTACTTATTTATAGTTTTAGTTCCTCAAATTTAATCTTATTTAAAACCAATTTTTAAATTTGTAAATATTGCTGCAATTCATGATTGATAAACCACAAAAGAAATTTTCTTAAAATATTTTTCTTGGTTAAATAAAAGCCGCAGCTATCTTGTTAACCACATAAAGTAAAATTTTAATTTTTGAAATACCAATGTGTGTATTTCAAACACACAAAAGCTGAGAGTACTCATCTTTCTTACTTGGTTTTCATTTATTTAATTTTATTTATATGTATGCAATTCGTTTCTGCTTTTATTTTTCTTTCTTTTTTTATTCTTTCTTATTTTATTTTTATGTTTCTTTTTTTAGCCCATTCAAAATTTTGGGGAGTTGTTTTGTTCCCACCTAATAAGTCCACAATTTGTGAAATTAAGTAAAACTAGTCAGAGAATTGTCTTCGGCTCTGCCGAAGCTCATGTACCCTCCGCCATATCAGTGAAACCAAAAAATGTGCTTATCTTAGCACATAAGTGCTACATATCTCTATTATAAGTGGGCGTTGTTCTTATCGGATCACGCCCCTTTTTGGTAAGTAGTTTTGTGTTCCTACCAAAGTGTTAAATACCGAATTTGATCTGGTTATATACGCTGTAGCTATATTTTTCCGTATGGAAAGGGAAAAATATAGGAAAAACATAGAACTTAGGCTCCGCTTTGTGAATAGGAGTTTACATACCAAAATTTCAACTCTATGGCTCTTAAAATACAGCTGTAATCGCTGGGACAGACGGACGGAAAGACGGACATCGTTATATCGACTCAGGATCCGACGCTGATCATTTATATATATACTTTGTCATACCTACCAAGCCCCCTTTTGTACGTTACAAACGGAAGAACAAACTCAATATACCATCCGGTACGTGCACTTATGCACGTATGTTGTTTCCGTAAAAAAAAATACTGCTTTACTCAAAATTCGACGGGATTGGAGAACGCTATATCGTCGCTAATATGTGGTGAAGAACAACGCCCACTTATAAAAGAAACACGTAGCACATATGTGCTACAAGAAACAAGTTTGCTGGTGTCTCTGATATGGCGGAAGGTACAGCAAAGTCCAAGATAATTCTTGTACTAGTTAATACATATATGAGTTAAAAAAATGTTTGTCCTCACATAGATTTTTAAAAAGGTGGTACGTCTAATATGGTATAATTACAAGAACATCTTTTTTAAAACGATTTATGTACTAATATTTTGTAAATATGTTTGTAGGACTGTGTACACCTGTGCTCTTAATAACTTTGGTGGAGTGGAAGCGGATGTAACAATAACTCGCTTACAGTCTGGAACTGGTGAAATACATGATCCTATTTTTGAAGGTCAAGGATACTACATTGTGGCTGGTGGCGCTTCAGCGCATTACACGTATTCATCGATATTAAGCGAAATTCACAATAAAGGTTTTAATGCAACTTTGCGAGATGTTACCTCCGAGTTGGGTGTTATATCTATTCAAGGTCCGACAAGTCGTAAAATTCTTCAAAGAATTATCGATTGTGATCTTTCGGATGAGAATATTCCTCCAAACTCCACGTTGTTGGCAAAATGTCAAGACGAATTTGGACAAAATAAACACGGAGTCCGTGTTTTACGAGTGAGTTTTGTTGGCGAGCTTGGTTATGAACTACATGTACCAAAAACTGCTTGCCCCGCTGTGTATAGATCGCTAATTGCTGCTGGTAAAAAGGATGGAATACGTAATGCTGGATATCGTGCATTGTACTCGTTAAGTAGCGAAAAAGGTTACCACTTATGGAGTTTTGATTTGCGCCCCGATGATTCGCCATTAGAAGCGGGGTTGGCATTCACTTGTCGCAAAAATGGAGATTATAGGGGCAAGTCGGCGATCGACAAGCAACATAAAGAGGGCGTGAAGAAACGTTTAGTCTATCTGACACTCGATGATCAAGTACCCATTTGGGGTCTCGAGGGGGTCTACAGAAATGGCGAGCCAGTTGGATTCTTAAGGCGAGCTGAGTATGCATACGCATTAGGTAAGCCGTTTGGTCAGGCCTATTTGCAACGAGCTGACAAAGAACACATAGATACTGCTTTTATTACTTCAGGGAAATACGAAATCAGCATTCTAGGTAAACGATATAAAGCAACATGTCACTTAAAAAGTCCGTTCGATCCACAAGGAAAACGTATCTTAGGATTATATGATTAATTGTTTTAAATTTCTGAGTAAAAAGGTTAAAACAAATTAAAATATTTACCCAATTACAACATGGTCACAAAATCAAAATGTAAAGTTTAACTTTTAATAAAATTAGGTAAAAGTATGTTTTATTCTTGAAATGGTTGTTGTTTGTATGTATCAATAAATTTATGTTTTATTAAATTAGATTATTGTCGAAGCGTATTTAACTTTGATTTTATTTACGTACGTAGTAGTTAAAGCGCCCGGGACAAGACTGGATATTGTCGCCCCTTAATAATATATATTTTAAACTTTGAAAGGATTTGATATAAAGTTTGTTAATTTTGTTATTGAAAAATTTTTAATATTTTTAATCAAATTTCGTTTTAACCTTATTAGCCAAACCAAAGCTTAGCCTCAAAATCCCTAATATTCAAAATGATTCACTTACCGCGCTCACGGTGAACGCAAGTTTCTTGGCGGTGAGTATTGTGGTTTTCTGGTACCTCACCCTTTCACTTACGGTTGGATTGCTGCACACTATCACAGTAGTGCACGAGTCGGATGAATACGGTACGCTCAACTGGCAGCCGCAAAGAAAGAACGCACCAAACTTAATTCAGGCCAGTTTTAAGATGATCTCTTTATAGTGCTCGAACGCCTAGCGGTTGTGTGGGCACTTGCGGCTTGGGCGGCGACGTTTAGTGGACTGAAATTTTAATTCATTGGCCCCTAAGATATGTTGAAAGCGATTTAAAAAAATTGTAAAGCATTTGATAGTACATATATATAAACTTAGGTATCCAAAAAATTAGGTTCATTTCTTCAGAATTGTGGGTGTGGCATACTGTTAAACTAAACTTTTTTTTATGAAAATTTAATTCATTGGCCAAAACCCCTAAGATATGTTGAAAGCGATTTAAAAAAAAAGTAAAGCATTTGATAGTATATATATATAAACTATGGTATCCAAAAAACTAGGTTCATATCTTCAGAATTGTGGGCGTGGCATACTGTTAAACTAAACTTTTTTTATTTCATAAAAAAATGTGTTTTTTGAGTATTTTTTATTGGAAAAGAATTAACTTTACTGCCAAACTATCATCTGTAGATAAATGCGGTTTTTTTGTGAATTAGTATGATCATTATCTTTCAAAATATTTATAATTCATAGCTCTTGTGCTTATAGTTAGTGTAACAATAAAATAAATCACTATATTTTTTGTTAAATTTTAACTTTAATAGAAAAGAACTTTTGACGCGGGCGAGTGCGGGTGGAAAAAATTTTAACCTGTAGTAGGTGGCAGTATCCTCTAAATTTCCTTAGAAGGTTTATGACCCGCCCGGAGCAGCAAGTAGAATGATTAGAATTGACATTACTTGAATATTTTTTAGAGCCGTAGTTTAATAGATATCAAACTGAAATTTTGTATGTGAGTATATATTATTCATGTGAAGGGTAAGTTTTAAGATGAGCAAAATCGAACGAAATCTGCTCCCACCTGCCATACAAACTATTAAAAGTATTTATTTTATTGATATTACAATAGTTTTCATAGATAACAAGCAAATTTTTTCATACGAAAGTTAAAAAAAAAAATATTTGGACTTTGACCTTAATTTGCTCTTAAACGACTAAATCGATTTTCATGATTTTTTAACTCAGAAAAGATCAAGAAATTTGTTATTGAAGTGTACTAATTTTTTTTAACGATTAATTTTTCCTAGCTAACAAGCTAATTTCTTCAAACAAAAATTAAAAAGATAAATTAAATTTGACCTTGAATTGCTCTTAAACGACTTAATCGAATTTCATGAATTTTTAACTCACAAAACATCAGAGAATTATCTATTAAAGTACATCAAATTTAAAAAAAATAATAATAATCATAGATAACAAGCAAATTCTTTCATACAAAAACTTGAAAAATATATATATTTCGACTTTGACCTTGAAATGCTCTTAAACTACGAAGTTGATTTTAATGAATTTTAAACTCAGAACAGTTCAAGTAATTTTCTGTCGAAAGAAAAAAGTTGTGCAGGTAAAAATTAATGATGGGCAAAAATTAGATTTCACATTTTCATATTACTTATTTAATTAAGTAAATATTAAAAGTTCTATGCTATTAGTTTTCTTGTAACGGGAAACATCATGTGGCAGAAAAAAAATTATAGCATTAATTTTGTTGTAATGTTGAAAAGTATACTTCTTGTAGTTCTGTGTCCTCCTTTTTTGGTTATTTTATTTTTCGTCTTTGGGGTCTCCTTTGGTTTCTTTTGGTTTATCCTAACTTCCTTATTCACTACTTCTTTGGTCGTGTCATTAACGATTCCACCCTTTCTTCCTTTTTATATAATAAACACTACTACCCCAATAGCGGCACATACCAAAATAGTCGCAATCAAACTATAGGAGACACTTCTATTAAATTTGAGTTCTTCTATAGTTTGAATGTTTTATAATAATGTTTTCAAATTCTGGTAAATTGGTATGCGTTCCGTTTAAATTTTCTGATGAATAGTTAAATTTATCCAGTATTATATCTTTATGATTTTCTAAGGTCTCGTTCACAGTTAGCTACGCTGACCATGTAGTTGCCATTCAAAACGAGGTTCCTTTAATCACAATTGTTTATAACTTTCTTGTTAACCGCATTCTTTACGAGGATATTTTCCTCATCATTTTTTTCGATTTGTGTTTTTGCGTTAAATACGAGGTTACAGTTATTTTTAAATATGCATTTGTTACTTTTGTTTATTTATTTATTTAATAATAATAATACTGCTAAGCTCATAGACTTTATAGTAGTCAACAATTATAATATACAATTCATAATAGAGAACAAAAAGGAACTAATAACAAAATATAAAATTAACATTATAAGGTATAATAATTATAGGCTAAAACTAAAAATTCTCAAGATTTGTGAGCACACACAGCCACAATTAAGATAAAGATTGAGCCAAAATTTATATCCTTATCTAAAGACAACCCAAAGCCGGCGCTGATTCAATAAATTTATGTCCATAAGCACGCACAGCCGGGATGAAAGTACAGAATAAAGGTAGAATTAAAAATTATCTCCACTATATACTCAAAGCCGGTGCTGAACAAACAAAGAAGGGTAGGATATAAATTGGCTTCATGAGTTGAGCATAAAGCTAATAATACAATAACAGCGAACGGCCATTATAATTTGACCTACATAAGTTTAAATAAATAAACTTATAATTTATCATTGGACGATGAGGAATATTAAAGTTCAGTTTTGCTGATATGAATAAGCAGTCAACGTTACCAAAAATAAGTTTTAAAATAAACGAATCATTTAACAATTTTCTTCTATTTTTTAGAGTCTAAGTCTGTTTAAGTACGATGGCAAGTTAATATTTAAATCCCATGAGCATCAAGAAAAAAATTAAAAAATGTTTTTGAACTGATTCTAGAGCATCAGTATAACAGTTATAACTTGGACTCCAGACCACTGATGCATATTCAAGTGTAGGACGAACTAATGCCGTAAACAATAGCTTTGTAATGTATGGATCATTAAACTCTTTTGACCAACGTTTAATGAAATTAATTTGAATCTGCTGGTTAACGGCATCAATGGCTAAATTGCTAAGTGGCTATTTTGCACAACGACGCTCAAATGTAACAAGATTCCCTGTCTGTCCGAGTTGTCCATTAAGCCAAACAGTCACTTTTCTGCTGTTCCTCAAATGTTAATAAGACCTCTCTTATTTCTTTTATTACGGCTAGGGGTGATGGATCTTAATTTAGCTTTAATTTTAGTTACTTCTGCCAATAGTAGACCCATATTTGTCGTAGTCAGAATTAACATTTTAGCTTTGATTTCTATGGTTCATTATTCTTTTTAAGGTCGCCGGTGCTCCAGCCAAACCAAATGGCATTCGATTGAATTCGAAATGGCCAAGATAATGGAAAAAACTGCCTACCGTTTTTTATTTATCATTTGTCTATTAAGACTTGATGATAGCCATATGCAAGATCTAGTGTTGAAAAATATCGACTTTGGCCTAAATGTACTACAATTTTCCGCAGAAAGGGAAAGACTTGTTTAATAGTGGCGTCATATAATTTTCTATAATAAAAGACTAGCCTCCACCTCTTGGATCCATCTTTTTTTAACTTTTCTTTGGCACCAATAACAGTGGTAAATTCCAAGGGGACTACTTGCTGACACTATTTTGTCGTTCAATAAATTGTTTACCTGTCGAATAACTTCTTCTCAGTGTGCTTGGGGTATTCTGTACTGTTTTTGGTTTATAGATACCTGATCTTGCTTCATCCTATGACCTATATCTTATATCAATGCTGTTGTAAAAGTCTATTGTTCACCCTCACCTTGTTGATTTCTACCGCGTTCAAACTTGGATCTAATATGAGCAATTGGATGTGGTTCGAAATTCGTTTGTTCTTGAAATTTGTCAAAATCAGTAAATTTTGGTTGGAAATTGCGATTTCATATATGTATGTCATTTTGGGTCGCATTTAAAATAGGTGCATATACCCTTTATATTATGCGCTAAAGTGTCAGCCAAATATACGCCTGGCCTTATTTATTGTTTGTTTATAACCAAAGTTGAAATTTATGTAGTTACGCACTTTTGTATTGTTGTGACAGTACGCGCCTTTAATTTTAAATTGTCATTATAAAGCTTTTGAATTGAACCTTTTTAATCAATTTTTTAAAATATCAACAAAATTAATTCTTTTGTCATGAATTTATTATCAATTTATTCCACAAATTGTCTCTACTTAAACAGCGGATGGTATAAAATGATCGGCATTAACAGTATCAGGCAGACCTGCTGCCTGATTTGTATAAATCCTGACGTAGTAATTTTACCTCCAAATGGACCACTCAGATCTTTGATCTCCCATTCATCCCTGGCAATTGAATTTAACAAAACATTTAACTTCAATAAGCTCGGGTCAGCTCCGGAGTCCACTAATAGGTTTAATTTGCATCTTTTTTTACAGATTAATTCGATAAACACCGCACTATTTGTGGTTACCTGGAAGTAGTAGTTTTGCCATTTTGGTAAGTGCTGCAGTGTGCATGACATTACCAAATTTTTAAAAACGACTAAGAATGTATTTTAACTGTTTTAACAGTTTTTAAACTATACTCACTAAACATTTTTAGGTTTGTGAATAAGTTATATCTACAGTTATTCAATGCATTAAATATGAAATCTTTACATATAAAAATGATTTCTTCTTTCTTTCTTTCTTTCTTTCTTTCTTTCTTTCTTTCTTTATTTCTTTCTATCTTTCTTTGTTCCAAATAGGCGCCTAAACCATTCATCCGATTGTGATGAAAATTTGGGAAGTTGCTGTGCTCACGCCAACTTATGTTTTGGGCAAAAATTTGCCACGCTCACCTATTACGCCCACAATTTGTAAAACTAAATTACACTATGCGATTATTTCGCTAATATTGCTCTGAAAATTGTTATCTAAGGTTGTATAGGCACTGTCTATAACTTCACAAAAAATGGGCGTGGTTTTATCAATTTAACGCCCACTTTCAAAAAAAGAGTGGATCAATATTACGCCTACCACCATTGCTCACAAACTTGATGCGCTATATAGAAAACATGTAACGGGATGCACCGGGAAGAATAACAGGAAATACAAAATTTGCCACGCCCACTTATTACGCCCTTATTTTATTTAATTAAGTGAAATAAATATATAAAAATTTTGGATTTTGTTTCTGAGTTTGTTTGCCGGTAATTTCACAGCCATAACTCAAAATCGCTACAACGGTGAATACCGAGAAGTTCCGCTAACTAACGGGAGTACCGGGAAGTTCTGGTACCATTTTTTTTAAGTGGCATTGCAACGCATACCGGGCATTCGCTAGTTGCTTATAAAATATAAAAAAATAAATATGTTATATAGTTTAATAAGCGACCAATTAGCTACGTCACTTGTTATTTGTTTAAATGCTTTAAAATTATTTTCAATATCTTGGCAGGTTTTAAAATTAATTTCTGATTTGCCAAAATCTTGTTGACAATCAGATTTTTTCATTTTCGTTTGTTTACTTGTTTCAAGTCGATTTTTATATTCGTCATATATTTTATATGATTTTTGTTTACCACAATTATTTTGCCTATTATTTCTAAAACTTTTAGTGTCCCTTTTAAATTTTATTTTATTCTTTCGGTAATTAGGATCAAATTCTAATTGGTGCACATTTGTTTGATAATTGTTCAATTCATGTTGTTCTACCAAATTAATATCTTCACGTCTATAAACTTCTATGTAATTGTTGAGAGAAGCAGGTAATTTTTAATATTTACTATTTGTTATTTTTCCATTTTTTGGGTTTTTGCCTATTTGTATAAAACAAATTTGTTTAAGATTCTGCTATGTATTAGCTTACTCATTTGCTCACTTATGTACTTACTAATTTACTATCTTATGTATTTACTCATTTGCAAATTTGTATTTACTCAAAGGAATTTACAGTAATCACATAGCATACCTACATATATATTTTACATGAATTTTTATACTCACTTTAATTTTTTTCCGACAAATAAAGTCGCATTAAAAAATTACAGAAAAATAACAATTTATTTTTCTTAAAAAAAAGCAAAAGGTTAAGACAAAATAGTCTTTGACCTCAAAACATTGGTGACCCCGACGTGATTCGTTAAAAGAAAAAAAAATCAAATTATCGTTTTATTGCGACTCGTAGTTGCATTGAGCCGCTACAATCGTTGCATACACGGTTTTATTCTCGATTTTACCGTTTCTCGTGTATCGTTCACTGGCTTTAATTTCCTAAGAAAAATTAATTCTTTATTTTTTTTTATGATCTATATCAGATTTTAACATGACCAATGAACATTATGCCACATTGGGTGGTTTCTCAAAAAGAGCTGTCGCTGCGTATTGAACTGCTAGATACCACCCGAGATAATTTCGAAGCTGCACAATCTCGTTTGGAAGAAGTGAATCCTGAGTTAGATGGAACTGCTAGAGAAGATTTTCTGTTTATATATATCGCCGTGAAAACAGCTGACCTCATTTGGAGGCACCTTCACTGAGTGGCCGAACTTTTTTCAATGTTTCGCACAGTTTGAGAAATTCCAACATTTACGCACGTGTTTAAACGATAACGCATTGGATACCATCCGATCACTAGAAATTTGTAAAAGCAACTATGATAAAGCATTGGATTTACTAAAAACAAGGTTTGATAATAAACGTCTTATCTTCCAGGAGCACATTCGTGAGTAGTTTGGGTTGAAGGGTACTGATAGCAACGTAGTAAAAAGTCTTCGTCAACTTATCGACAAATTTATGTGGCACACTCGAGCACTACAGAGCATTGGTACAAAAGAACAAATTGCCGACTGTCTTTTAATTCACATTATGTCACAAAGGCTTGACTCAGCCACGCAAACTAAATGGGAGGAAAAAGCAGCATGCAACCTCATACCAACGTGGGACAACATGTCAAGTTTCTTGGAAAAAAGATGTCAGACTTTGGAGAATGTCACTTATGCTACGGTAAACAAAATACCTAGCACACAGGTGAGCAAACCAATGTATCACAAAAAATCATTTGTTGTGTCGAAACCTATGACTAAAACGTGTGGTTTTTGCAAAAATAATGATCATTTTATTTACACATGTCCGTCATTTGCTAATCTTTCATATTCGCGTTGGAAGGAATTAAAACAAGCAGGCTTTTGTTTAAATTGCCTTAAGCATGGTCACAATAGCCAGCAATGTAAATCTTCGCACTGCCGTAGCTGCACATCTTTGCATCATACTCTTCCACATTTCGATTCGGCCCAGCAACCTATTATTTCTTCGTCAACTGAAAATTCAGCTTCATCTCTGCTAGCTTCGCCCGCTGCACCTACTGGTCACTTAACTTCGCTTGTATCCAAGACTAGCGCTTTCTCTGAAAACTCTTACGCTCACAAAAATGAATGTGTGCTTCTTACTACGGCAGTAGTTTTAGTAAAGAATAGTGTAGGCACTTCTATTCCGTGCCGTGCTATCCTAGACTCTGCTTCACAACTAAATTTTATCACTAACAGACTCTCTAATCAGTTAAAATTAAAAATGGCGAAATTCCCATTAGCCATTTCGGGTATTGGTGATTCAGGTCTTAATTTAAGTCATTGCGTTAACATTACTATTAAATCAATGTATAACGATTACACAGCCACAATTACAACCGCTGTTATCCCGACGATCGGATTGGGGCATTCCTTCGAACATAAAGTTAGCTGATTCATTGTTTTACCAATCGCAACTCGTCGATATTTTGCTTGTCAAATCCGTTTGAAAGAAATACCATATATTCTACAAAAGACTTATCTTGGGTGGGTCGTCTCCGGTGGCCAACATATAACTTCAAAAACGTCAACATTTACAACAACAGCACCGTTAGTAAGCGATGAACCCCAATATTCATTAAATGAAATTGTTCGTTCGTTTTGGGAGATTGAGAGCAGGTTTGATCCCATTGCAAAAACAACAAAAGAAGAGATAGACTGCAAAGAGCATTTTAAGGTTAACTGTCGTCGTTTATCTACAGGAGAGTTTTCGGTTCGTCTCCCAGTGAAACATAGCGTTGATTTGCTTGGCTATTCATATATGCAGGCACTTAAGCGTTTTCTTGCACTAGAACGTCGGCTGCAGCGCAACGCAGAAGTAAAAACGCAGTACTCTGCATTCATAAAATTATATTCTGAGCTTCGACACATGTCTCTTTTGAAAGAACCGCCATCAAACGCAAAAATGTTTTACCTTCCTCATCACTGTGTCATCAAGAGCGACAGTACAACAACAAAACTTCGTGGTTATTCTTTAAACGAAATTTTGATGGCAGGTCCGACTATTCAGCCAAAGCTAGTAGAGAGTCTTATACGTTTTCGCTCACATCCAATTGCGTTAACTGGTGACATTTGTAAAATGTATCGGTGTGCGCGTCTCCTCTCCAGATGATTTATTACAATGTATACTTTGGAGAGATGATCCACATTCTAAAAAATTAAAATTTAAAATTTAGAGACGGTTACATATGGGACAAAGCCCTCATCCTTTTTGGCAATTCGAGCTATGCAGCAGCTAGCGCTAGACGAATCCAAGTCTTATCCCCTCGGATCGCAAATAGTTTTGCGTGACTTTTACGTAGACGATATGATAACTGGTGCCGATACTGTCGAAGGTGCAATCGATATAATGCGTCAAACGTCTAAATTATTAGCAAACGGTAACTTTAAAATTCGCAAATGGTGCTCAAGCCACCCTGATATTCTCTGTCAAGTACCGTCTGAAGATAAAGAAACACTTTTAAAATTCGATGATGGAAGCAACATAACTATAGCGCTTGGGCTTTTATGGAATCCTGAAATAGACAAATTTGTTTTCTCATTCGCTTCTAAAAAGTTTTCAACAAAATTTACAAAGCGCACAATACTTTCGATCGTAGCGCGTTTTTATGATCCACTTGGTCTTATAGGGCCAATAATATGCAAAGCAAAAATATTTATACAACGCCTCTGGATAGAAAAGCTAAACTGGGACGAAAGCCTGTCAATGTCATTACACAATTCTTGGCAGTAGCTGTACGACGAGCTCGATGTAGTTAAACAACTAAAATTTTCTCGTTTTGTCTCAATGCCGAACGCATCAACAGAAGTTCATGCATTTTGCGATGCCAGTCTTTCTGCATATGGTGTCTGCGATTACATTCGTGCACGCCAAGGTGAAAAAAATCAGACCGCACTGCTCTGTTCTCAAAACACTAACAGTGTCAAAATTAGAACTGTGTGCTGCTGCATTGCTTGCACAAGTGGTACATAAATAAAACAAATACGGTTTTGGAAATCAATGAAATTCTTTATTTCTGTGAAAGTACATTCGATGCCATTATGTATGGAACTCGATTTCTTTTGCATGGCCACCACGAGCACGCTTGCAGAAGTCTAGAAGCTGAACAAACTTTTCGACGGTTTTCAAGCATAAATCGGCCGATACTGCTGCAATTTCACTTCGATATTCGTACGAAGTTTATCAATCGTCTCTGGCTTGTTGGCGTAGCCCCACAGGAAATAGTCTAAAGGGCGTCAAATCGCACGACCGAGGCGGCCAATCGACTGGGCCATTTCGTGAGATAATACGTCTACCAAACATGGTTTCCAATAAATTGATTATGACATTCGCTGTGTGGCTTGTGGCGCCGTCCTGTTGGAACCACATGTCCTCCAAGTCCATATCATCCTATTTTTTTTTCCAAAAATATTCGGTTATAATTGAACGGTAGCGATTCCTATCACAGTAACGTGCCGGTCTTGATCATCACGGAAGAAGTACGGCCCAATGACGCCGCCGGCCCATGTACCGCACCAAACCGGAATTTTTTTTAGATGCAATGATGAATCATGGAGTACGTGTGGATTGCTGCCTGACCAATAACGCTTATTTTTCTTATTGACGAAGCCATTCAGCCAGAAATGAATCTCATCGCTGAAGATGATTTTTCGATAAAAATCCGAATCATTTTCAAGTTGTTGCTCAGCCCAATTCACAAACGTACGACGCTTCTGGTGGTCAAGCGGCTTTAGTTCTTGCGTCAATTTGATCTTGTGAGGATGTAGGCCAAGATCTTTTCGCAAAATTTGCTACAACGACGTCACAGAGATGCCCAACGCTAGAGAACGACGTGTGAGGGACACATCTGGGCTTTCTTGAACTGAAGCCTCAGCGGCAGCAATATTCTCGACACTACGGGCACTTCTTTGTCTCACTGGCACGGGAACATTTTTTACGGTGCCTGTAGATTCCACTAGACGCTTAATTGTTGATCTGGTATGACGATTATGACGACCATAAATTGGACGTAGCGCTCTTAAAGTTAATGCCACTGACTTCGAATTTCGGTAGTAGATTTTAATAATTTCGACTCGTTGTTGGCTCGTATATCTTTCCGTGATGAAATGGCAAACCTTGCTGAAGAGAAATGTCAAGAGAGCGGGAATAAATGTGGCGTCGTTTGCTGTCCCTATTCTGGTCCCTATCAGTCTACTTTTGTAGCATTCCTTTTGAAAAACCCTTTACAATCGCCAACCTTAATATTTTTGAGTATCCTTTTTATTGCTTGTTCTATTCTAGTATAGTGTTATCCTGGTTCAAGGAGGAGCCTTCGAGATTCAAAGGTGTTGCCAGAAACACGTAAAACAGTTTTGCTCTATTTGCCCAAGTTTATCGACACTTCGATCAACAGCAAATATATCAACACTTTCCCAACAATGCAGCGAATTTATGGTCATGTATGCGTCGCACATACAATACGGGACATTTTATTTATTGCGAATGATTCAGTGAGTACATTTTTCCTCAGAGTATGCAGCGCTTGAAAATAAAGTTACGATTAGTTCATCAAGTAAATTATTCTCGCTTACACCTTTTCTTGACGATTTTGGATTGCTTCGTGTAGGTTGGCGACTTAAGAACGCAGCTTTGGATTTTCAGTCACGCCATCCGATTTTGTTGCCGAAGCGTCATCCATTTACTGTTTCTATTATTACGTCTTTTCACAACAAATATTTGCACGCTGGCAAACAATCACTTTTCGCTTCGGTTCGCCTTCAGTACTGGCCGATAGGCGGCCGCAAAACGGTATTATACGTAATTAGCAAATGCGTCAGATGTTTCCGAGCCAAGCCTATATTAATTGAGCACATCATGGCTGACCTACCAAGAGAAAGGGTTCAAGCAAATCGGACGTTTTTGACAACGGGTATCGATTATTGTATCCCTTTTATTACAACGCTGAAGTAAGAAATATACCACCAACAAAATGCTACGTTTGTTTATTCGTCTGCTTTGGAACTAAGGCTGTTCATTTAGAATTAGTTAAGGACCTAACTACATCTTCGTTTGTAGCTGCACTGCAATGATTCGTGAGTCTGCGAGGAAAACCAAAAACTATATGGTCGGATAATGCAACTAATTTCGTAGGCACAAATAACGAGCTGTCAGAATTAAGGCAGCTTTTTATAGGCAAAGGACATCAATATGCTGTACACAAACATTGTTTGAATGACGGCATAGATTGGAAATTTATTCCACTCAGGTCACCCCATTTTGGCGGCCTGTGGGAGACCGCTGTCAAATCCGCAAAATAACAATTCTATCGCGTAGTTGGATCTTCAGTTTTAACATATGACGAACTTCGAACCTTAATCTGTCAATTCGCGGCAATAGTTAATTCTAGACCTTTAATTCCTCTTACAGAACACAAAGATGACATTGAAGTCATCACACCGTCACACTTTTTAATTGGTGCTTCGTTTACAGCGGTTTTGGAGCCAAACATAACCGACTTAAACGTCAATCGCCTGGGTCGTTGGCAACGCATTTCAACTATGCAACAAATATTTTGGGAAAAATGGTCCACCGAATATCTGACACAGCTTCAACAGCGCTCCAAATGGCTTGCATCTACAGCACCACTATGTATTGGTTCAATCGTAAACATTAAAGATGAAAATTTACCGCCGCTTCGTTGGCCTCTTGCCAGAGTTATAGAAATAGTTTCTGGTTCAGACGGCGTTGCTCGTGTTGCGATTCTGAAGACACGCTCAGCATCATAAAGAGAGCTATTGCCAAGTTATGCCTCTTAGCACTGGATGATTGTCTTGAAAGCATGAGCATTCATTGGCGGGAGAATGTTGAGAGAAGCTGTTAATTTTTAATTTTTACTATGTTATTTTTCCATTTTTTGGGTTTCTGCCTATTTGTATAAAACAAATTTATTTAAGATTCTGCTATGTATTAGCTTACTCATTTGCTCATTTGTATTTACCCAAAGGCATTTACAGTAATCACATAGCATACCTACATATATATTTTACATGAATTTTTATACTCACTTTAATTTTTTTTCGACAAATGAAGTCGCATTAAAAAATTATAGAAAAATAACAATTTATTTTTCTTAAAAAAAAAGGCAAAAGGTTAAGACAAAATAGTCTTTGACCTCAAAACAGTTATCAAAACTGAATTTAAATAGTTCTTGAAAAGTTAATTTATTCATAAATTTTATTGTTTTGTAACTTTTTTTTTAAATTTCTGTCTCCTTTTTACTTTCAGAATTTGGTAACAAAATACATGGAAGATTATAAAATGTTGTTTTACTTTATGGTGTATTTTGGAGATTCCGATCGTACAGTAACGTCCGATCCCCTATTAGTTTTCCTGCGCGTTAAAATAAGCTTTTCTGGACTCACACTCATTTTTTAGGTGGTCATCTTTAGCACATCAAACACAATTTATATTGCTTGTGTTTGATTTAATTTTATTGTTATTGTTGCTAACATTTTTGGTATGTTGCTCGTTATTCTGGTTTTTACCAAAATGTTGGACATAATTTTTTCCATTACTTTGGTTCTGGCCAAATTTTTGTTGCCTTGGTTATTTCCAAAATTCCGTTCATAATTTTAATTGTTGAAAAAATTTTGGTCATCATTAAAATATTGGTTACCGCGATTATTTTTGATGCGGTTGTTATTAAATTGTTTGTAACAGCTGTTATTCCAATTATTATCGTCTTTTTGTTGATTATCATAATTTTCCTTCCTACTGTTATTGTCCGTTATAAAAATTTGTGTTTTGTTGACGTTCGTTTCTTTTAGAGTCTGGTCCAGGTTCGTGCCCTTATACCCCACAGTTTTGTAATAGGGGGTATTTTTTGTATTTCACGAATTAAACATTTTTCTTTGTGCGTTTACCAGGTCGGATATTGGTTTCAGGCTCATTTTATCAGACTTATGTAAATACGTGACAGACTGCGACTTTAGTTGTTTTTGAGGCAATAGTGAGCGCTCATGGTGAGCGCAATTATTTTGAGGAGAAGGATTGTGCAGGGAAAAGGTGCTTGTGGCAGTTTTGCATGCACCTTTGGGCAGAATTAAAGTATATTGAGAATAAAAGTATATTTAGAACGCGTGTGTATATTTGCAAATGCAACAGCTTCTTCGTCAGCTTATAAATAAAGAGAAAACGGAATCAGTAATTTCACAAGCGAAAAAAATTTTAAATGCAATATCTTTAAAATTACAATTTTATAATTTTAATAAAAAATAATTGTACATTAAATCATTTCAAATATATTATTATAGGGCGACAAGATCCAGTCTTGTCCCGGGAGTCTAAATTCCTACGTACGGTCCTGCACTGCAAACAAATTTTTCGCTAAAAGCATTATAATCTTTCTAGAAGTAAAGAATTGTGTTGCCCACAGATTACGGATCATTCGGTAAATTTTTCCAACGGTAATGTTAATTACAGCCGTATTTTAAAAGATATCGAACCGAAATTTGTTACGTGAAGTCCTAAGATGTGCAAGATCAAACTAAAACTACTGCCCGTTTCCCAAACATTTAACAAATACTCACGAAAATGGGCGCTATCGGATAAAAACCATTCATACTTTATATCAATGATCTTCCTAGTTTTATACAGTCCTGCAATATACATATTTATGCAGATGATGTCCAGTTATTTGCAAGTAGCAAAATAGACTTAATCGACCACTGTGCTGTTAATTTCAATGAAGATTTAGATCGTGTTAATAATTGGACACAAAAAAATGATTTTGGATCTGGTCAAACTCTCTTTGACTATACTAAACAAAATAGGTTGGTGATGAAAAAAACTATTTCAATATCTAATTCTTATTTATTATTTAATTGAAAAAATCTTTTTTTTTTATTTAATTTTATAAAAAATTAATGTATCCTTCTATCTTTCGTTGTACTTATGTGCGTCTAAACCATTCATCTAATTGCGAGTAAATTTTGGAGAGTTGTTGTGATCACGCCGAGGATGGTTTGGGGATAAAAAAAAATTGCCACCTACTACGCTCACAATTTGTAAAATATGTTAGTAAAAATATTCGATTATTTCGTTAATATTGCTCCTAAAAATCTGAAATTCAATATCTAAGTTTGTATAGGTACTGTCATAAACTTCCCCAAAAATGGGAGTGGTTGGATCAATTTGACGCCCAATTAAAAAAAAATTTGTATAATTTTACGCCTACCACCATTGCTCAGGAACTCAATGCGCTAAATAGAAAACATTCTCGTATATAGAGATGCACCGGAAAGAATAACAGAGTATACGAAATTTCCCAAGCCAAATTATTACTCACACAATTTGTTTTTGTTTGTTTTTTCTGAGTTTGTATGATTACCATGTACGTATTTAGGGAGGGGAGCTAAATAGGTTGAATTCCCTTTCATTTGTTTACATATGTTTCAACCTAGCTGTCTTTTAAAACGTACACGATGTACCTGTATAAGATATGTGGAATTTTAAAGCACACAAAAGTCCCAGTAACCAGGGAAGATTTTATAGGATATGTCTCAATTGTCAATCAAGAAGCTGAAAATATTTAATACAAAGCTAATTTTAATACAAAGCTCGGAATTGAAGATGAATATGGCGAAATGTTTCGGACTAGGGTATGATAAAACAGCTAATGTGGCTGGCCATGTAAGCGGCGTTCAGAGCAGAATTCAACAGCATTATCCATTGACAAGATATTTTCACTGCTCAAGTCACCGATTTAATCTTGCCCTTTCAATTCATTGTCTGTTCCTACTTAAAGAAATTGCCTTGGTGTTTTGGGTGATGTTATAAACTTATTTAGAAGTCATCCATGTGCTAGCAAAGTTCTTTAAGATGCAATATCACAAAATGCAAGACAATATATGTTGTAAAATACACTAGTGTGCTAAACTTTGTTGAGCTGTTAAATTGAATATGCGTGAGTCTTGAAAATATAATGGAGTAGAACTGCAAAATATCTTCTACTGCATCTGATTTAGCAGCCATGAGTAAATCAAGCTTTATTGTTTCAATTAAAGTTTTTGAGAAGTTTTTCGGCAGTATAATGCTACTTTCCAAATTTTGTTCAAGAAATATTTTGGATATATAGCTGGGGCACTAAAAAATGATTCAGAATTAATAAAGACGCTCCGAAATTATAGAGAAAACTCTAGGGAAGTATTTCAAAATATTTTTGAAGCAGCAACCGAAATTTCGCTAAATTATTTTTAAAATGATATAAAAACTCCAATATTCTGATGCGCCAATTTTCATGCCGGCTCTATTGAAGATTAATACCGAATTCATGTATGGACTGCCTTATTAAAAATTTGACTGCTAGATTTTCTTTAAATGAAAACATTATTTTAGTTAATTATATCAAACAAAACTGTGTTTATAAAATATAGTTAATAAATAATCTTTTGATTTCATACAATATATCAAATTTGTGCATCGTTTTTTCACAAATCCCGGTTTTGATTCACTTAACAATATAAATAAATTAGACAATTTTTTTGTATATCTTGACGACTGTAAAAGCCGAATACGAACTTTGGTGCACAAACTCTTGACTCGGAGACCTAAGGTATTAAAGTTTTAGAGTTCTGCGATAAAACCTATTTTCGCAGTATACATTTTTTATGCATCACTCAGTGGTGTATTTTGGTTTTGGTCCAATGTTTGTAACGTAGAGAAATACTCAAGACATATATATATATATATATATATATATATATATATATATATATATATATATATATATATATATATATATATATATATATTCTTGCTCAGAATCAAAAGCTGAGTCGATTTAGCGATGTCCGTCTGTCTGTCCGTCTCTCTGTCTATCATCATTTCTTGTTAACACGGTAGCGGGAGAATTGTAAGAGATATTGAGCTGAAATTTTGTACACTAGTTACTTTTATGCCCTCGAGGAACTGATTTTGGAGCCAATCCGCCCATGACCACGAACACTATTGCAAAAATAGTGATTTCTTGTTAACACAATATCTTGAGAACCATATGAGATGTTATGTTGAAACTTTGTACAACAAATTCTGTTGTCCTTGGGAACAACTCATATTGGAAACGATTAGGGTGGTCCATGTTTTTATTTTTTTTATTTGTTTAAACAAAGTCCTTAAAACTTAAATGTAATATTTTGGTACTCAAACTATCTTAAATAAGTAGAGTAATCTAATTAGGGTGGTCCAACATTAATTTTTTTTTTAAATATCATCATGAACCACCCTTATTTGATACTGATATTTAAGAATGTGTTGCATTTGTGATAGTCGGTATGACCGACTATAATTTCTTACTTGTTATTAACTGTTTTGACAACTTTTCCCGTAACAACTAGCAGAGTTGAAAGATAATTTTTAACAATCGAAATTAACTCTTTCGGTTTCGAGTAATGCAATGGTATTGATACATTGGGATTTTAGATCCAGAAAATTTTTATTGATATTATGACACAACAAAAACAAAGTAAATTAAATTTATAACTGAAAACAGAAAAATGTATCTTTAAAAAATAATTTTATTTTTTTATAACAAATTTTATTCAAATGAACAAATTGATTTTATAAAACAGACTAAATTTTTGAAGGCTACAATTTATACTGCAGTTAGTTTCAGATGTTTTTGCATTTTTATACCCTTCACCTAGTGCAAGTGCACTTGCCGAAGGGTGTATTAAGTTTGTTCTCATATTTGTAACGCCCAGAATGGGTCGTGGTAGGTATGACAAAGTATATGTAAAAATGATCAGCATCGAATTCTGAGTCAATTTTACTATGTCCGTCCGTACGTATGTCCGTCTGTCTGTCCCAACGATTACAACCAGTAGTTAAGAGCTTTCGAGCTGAAATTTATTACAATGTAAATAACCATTTCTAATTCTGTATTTAACACTTTGGTAGGAGTACAAAACTACAAATCAGAAATGGACGTAATCCGATAAGAACAACGCACACTTATATATAATAGAGACATGTATCATATAATACACTCGTATACATTTCGGAGGTAACCACGCCATCATAATGTTCGTGATAAGTCTTTAATATTGCAATAAAAATATTGCTTAAAATTATTAATTTTAATGTAAGTTGTTCCATGTATTTAATCTAAAATACTTTTAAGTAGTACTTTAACATGTAGAACTGTACAAAATTATGAAGTAAATTTTATTTATTCCTGGAAGGACTCTACATAAGTTGCTGAACTCAAGTACGTTTCTTAGATGCTTGAAAAAGTGACAATACATTAAGTAGTTACATTTTAACCATCTGTTTATAAATGGATATACTCGTATGTCCTATGGAAAGGTAGGCACTTCAACGACAGAGAACACACTCTCAGCTGTATTTTTTACCAGAAGACATTTGCTCTTTCATTTTTTTAATGCAACCGCAGAAATAGAAACCCAGACAATCAATTTTAATTTAGATGTTATGCCACTTAATACAATTTTCCAAGAAGGTTTCAGGAATAATTGTTTGTGTTTGCAACGTTTTAGTAGACATCATGTCGCATGTTTTATTCGAGAGTATAATTTTGACGAAAAATATAATTTATGACACAGAAGAAATTAGAGGGCTAATGAGCGGACTCACCTTGACTTTCGCCTAATAACACTACCCGACAGCCAAAATGATCTGGGTTAACCAATATCCATTTCCTATGTAAAATGGGGCGCTAATTTCGAAAATTATAGCCAAATAAAATTCTGTCACACCGTTTAGGAGATATCGCCCATTTCATGTTTTTGTTGAATTTCGAAAAGATGGTGTCACGTAACTGCACATAAAACACGTTAGATTTGGTCGATTATAATGAATGAAAGTGTAAATTAAAGGTAATAAAATTGTCTATCATCAATGGTGTTAACCTACATCTTAGACGTAATTAACTAAATTAAACAAAATTTACAATTTTTTTTTAAATTTTTTCAAAAAAAATGGAATTATATTATTAATTAAATGACAAAAATGCAATAATCTTCCAGATTTTCTTTTTTTATGTCAGAACACGTTTAACTGCGATCAAAACGACGTATTATATACAAAAATCGGTCAATAGACTTAGATGCAAAAATTGCAAGAGTGCAAAAATGCAAATGAACAGATATAACAGGTCGACAAATTGTGAAGTGTTAAGGACTTCTAAAGTTTTTATATATAAATGGGCTATTTTAAACACAATGTCGTTTTTCAGTTTTTCGCCATCACGTCGGGTTCGTTGTGTATTTATAAAAAATTTACGAGATTATTGAAGTAAAATCATATCGTTATACGTACATAAGTAAAGATTGTATTAAACAAAATTATTTTTATATTAATCTCTTAATTAAACTTTCATTCGTTTCTCTGATAATTAACCAAGCGTAGTCCCCCATCGTGGTTTCGTTCCAAGAGCCAGTATTTCGCCGCTCTATAATTTTCATCTGCTGGTAAAACCGCTCCCCATGCTCTCATCACCAAGTTTAGGCGGGGAAAAATCTAAATGGGAATGGGGAAAGTGGATTTTCAACGACATGTTTATTCCCATTTCGATCAATATGAAAAAATGACGATGACTTAATTAAAAATTAATATTATTTTTAACTATCCCGTACCTATTTTTGCGTAATTCGTGAACAGATTGGTGATAATTTTTTTAACAAATAGTTTTTTGTTTGTTGTTTCCAATAAAGCCATAAATAATCAATTTAAATGAATTCCACGCAGCAGCCTCATCTCCGGATAATTTGTTTACAAATACACGAAAAATTTTAATTTTGTTTAATTTAGTTAATTACATGTAAGATGTTGGTCTGACAAAAAAATGTTTTTAACATTGATGATAGACAATTTTATTACCTTTAATTTAAACTTTCATTCATTAAAATCGATAAACTCTAACGTGTTATATGTGCAGTTACGTGACACCACCTTTTCGAAATTCAACAAAAACATGAAATGAGCGATATCTCCTAAACGGTGTGACAGAATTTTTTAGGCTATGATTTCGAAATCAGCGCCTCATTTTACATAGGAATTTTATATCACATTATTCAGATCAGAACTTTTTTTGAAATTTGTCGGCTAGTGTTATTATTCCATTCGTCTTGTGCAAGTGCACGTACCGAATGGTATATTAAGTTTGTTCTTCCATTTGTAACGCTTAGAAGGGGGCGTGGTAGGTATGACAAAGTATATATAAATGATCAGCGTCGGATTCTGAGCCGATTTAACGATGTCCGTCCGTCTGTCCGTCCGTCTGTCTCAGCGATAACAGCCGTAGTTTAAGAGCTATCGAGCTTTGGTATGCGAGCTCCTATTCACCATGCCGAGGCTAAGTTCGATGATGGGCACTTTGGTAGGAACACAAAACTACTAACCAAAAAGGGGCGTAATCGGATAAAAACAACGCCCACTTATAATAGTGACATGGAGCACTTATGTGCTCAAAAAAAAGCACATTTTTGGTGTCACTGAAAAGGCGAATGGTACATGAGCTTCGGCGTAGCCGAAGATAATTCTCTTACTAGTTTTATATTGAAGTTTGTTTTTTTATAGTTGATAGAAACCTACGCTGTTTTTTTTAAACCGTTCGGTACGTGCTTGCGCGTTTATATTTTGTGGCAATAAATATATTTAAACGCCAGCGTCGAACTTTGAGTCGATTTAACAGCACAAGAAGCACATTTGTTAGTATTTCTAAAATGGCGGAAGGTATTTGAGCTTTGGCTTAGCCGAAGATATTTCTAATATTAGTTTTCTTTTTTTTTATATTTCAGTAAAATCCATGGCCACTACACAAAGAAAAAAACAATTTCGAAGTAAAGAAGGACGTTTATTCTACTTTTCTCACCTTATATTTATTACACCATGGTATGAAAATTTACCATCATACAAAATATGGTTGGATCAATTTAACGCCCCCGACGTAGTTCAGTAACGTGCTGCTCTGATGATAATAAAATATTTTGTAAAAATGTATTCCGAAGATATCTATCTATTTATTTAAAAATGAATTCTTCTTTCTTTCTTTCTTTCTTTGTACCAAATAGGCGTCTAAACCATTCATCCGATTGTGATGAAAATTTGGAAAGTTGCTAAGCTCATGCCAACTTAGGTTTAATTTGCCACGCCTACCTATTACGCCCACAATTTGTAAAACTAAGTTAAAATATTCGATTATATTGCTCCTAAAAATCTGAAAATTGGTATCTGAGTTTGTATAGACACTGTCGATAACTTCCCCAAAAATTTAACGCCCACTTTCAAAAAAAAGGGTGGATAATTTTTACTTATGTATTTTACTTACTTATGTATTTTAATAATACATAATAACAATTACCGGAAGAGCATTTCACATTATTTTTCAAAACTGGGCGATTATTAAATTTTATATAAATAGATTTAGCTCTTCCGGTCAACTACTTGTTTAATTTTCAGATAATTTTTTCAGTGGTGGTCACTGCCGGAGCAAATAACTTGGATAGGAGGAACAGTTGCGGCATATGTGGTACTACGTCAAGTAGACAACAGGTACACGCAACTTTTGTGATCAATCTCTTTGTTGGCCAATTTTTGAATTTTGATAAAATTTTAGTTTTATATTTTAATGATTTTTTTATTTTCAGTGGTGGCCACTAAAGGAGGAAATAACTTGGATAGGAGGAACAGTTGCGGCATATGTAGTACTACGTCAAGTAGACAACAGGTACACGCAACTTTTGAGAGTAATCTCTTTGTTGGCCAATTTTTGAATTTTGAGAAAATTTTATTTTTGTATTTTAATGATTTTTTTATTTTCAGTGGTGGCCACTAAAGGAGGAAATAACTTGGATAGGAGGAACAGTTGCGGCATATGTGGTACTACTTCAAGTAGGCAACAGGTACACGCAACTTTTGAGAGTAATCTCTTTGTTGGCCAATTTTTGAATTTTGAGAAAATATTAGTTTTATATAAAATTTTTTTTATATTTTCAGTGGTGGCCACTAAAGGAGGAAATAACTTGGATAGGAGGAACAGTTGCGGCTTATGTAGTACTACGTCAAGTAGACAACAGGTACACGCAACTTTTGAGAGTAATCTCTTTGTCGGCCAATTTTTTAATTTTGAGAAAATTTTAGTTTTATATAAAAATTTTTTTATATTTTCAGTGGTGGCCACTATAGGAGGCAATAACTTGGATAGGAGGAACAGTTGCGGCATATGTGGTACTACGTCAAGGTGCACGCAACTTTTGAGAGTAATCTCTTTGTTGGCCAATTTTTGAATTTTGAGAAAATTTTAGTTTTATATAAAAAATTTTTTATATATTCAGTGGTGGCCACTATAGGAGGAAATATCTTGGAAAGGAGGAACAGTGGTACTACATCAAATATCAAACACGTCTACGCAACTCTTACGACCATTCTCATCTTTCGCCAGAGAGACTAAGTTCGAAGATGGGTAAGATTGGATCAAAACTTCTACCCCCTTCCATACAAACCACCCCTTTCCATACGGAAAAAAAATAGTCCCAGTGCAGATATACAGTTCTTACTTTAGTAGTAACACAAAACTGCTCACAAAAAATGGGCGTGTTGGATAAGAATCACGCCCACCACCCATACAAACCACTCCTTTCCATGCGGATTTAACACTTTGGTAGGAACACAAAACTACTAACTAAAAAGGGGCGTGATCTGATAAGGACAACGCCCACTTATAAAAGAGATATATATGCTTAAAAAACACATTTTTTGGTTTCACTGAAATGGCGGAGGGTATATGAGCTTCGGCTTAGCCGAAGATAATTCTCTTACTAGTTTTTTATTAACAATTCAAGTATTCGTATTGATATTTTTTATATTTTTATTTTTATAAAAATTGGTATTTCAGTTTAGAGTTATATATATTTTTTTCTGTGATTTTAGATTTTTGTTCTGAAATTTTAGAATAAAATTTTAAGGATTTGCTTTCATCAAACGCTACTTCGTCTCCTAACCCCTTACTGACTTTTTTGTGTGTTGGCAATCTCATAACTTTTTTGTTTTGTACGCAAAAAAACTAACGGGTCATAAACTTACGTGAACTCAAGCAAAAACTACATAAAGACAGGAGACTCTTTTTTTACAGCAACAATTTGCACTAACACATTGCCACTTTTACTAACACACTGTTAAAAATTGTGAGGAAACTATTCTTCGGAAGAAAAAAAAATGCACCAGAAATTATTCTCAAGAATAGTGTTGAATATGCCGTAAAAACTGTGTTGAGTTCGCCGACGGAGCGTAAATTATTTCCTTACGCTCAATAGATCAAAACGAAATAAGAAAAATTCTCTCTTCAAAGACAAAGGTGAAAATATACTGCAACCGACAGAGGTAATTTTTTTCATACTATTTTTATTACGGTTTTGAATGCCGTAGCCTGAACTTTTTTGTCAAATTTGTAATAAAACAATATTGTATTATTAATTTTAATTACATTTACCAAACTCAAAACTAGTTATACAAAAATTAACTTTTTATTCAAATGTTTATTTTTACATACATATTATATCTTAATATCAGATATTAAAATATGATTTTATTCATAATACTTTTTTTCAAGCAATACTAAATGTAGTTATTGAACTACATGGTTCAAGGTTGGTCGCTTATAATTTGCAATGTAATTTAATTTCGATTAATTCAATCATATTAGAATTTTGTTTCGCTTTTTTTTCCAAAAATTTGGAAAAAGGTTCATAGATAATCTTTTGAAATATTATTATTATTATTATTATTATTATTATTATTAAATTTATCTTGAAACTAGATTTTTGCAACATTAATAATATTAAAAGTTGTATTAATAACATATTAAGAGTTTTTTTTTTTGATACAAATAATGTATATATATATAATAAAAAAAAAACACCTCTGGTTTCAAAAATTATTCTCCTCTTAGCTTTATGCAAAACACAATTTCATCGAATATTTGCAATTTAAGGAGATTACCTGTATGTTAAGAGTTTTAAAGTTGTGCCCTAAGTTTAAACTATTAAAAATACAAATATTCACATGTCTTTTGTGCATTGATTTCATTGCATTTACAATTTTTTCAAATTTATGAATATCAGCGAAATAAATCAGTTGATTTATTTATTAAGTAAATTCACCTCATTTTTGACATTTCTTCATCTACACTGTCTGTGAAATGCTCAATTTGAAAAAGTTGATGCTCTCAAGTAGCTACTAAGAGGAGTCTCCTGTCTTTTCATAGTTTTTGAACTCAAGTTTGGTTTTTATGTCCCTATCCAATTAGTTCAAATTGAACTGAACTTTATTTTTTATTATAAAAGGTTAGGGTTATCTGGGACAAGACTAAAAATTCCAATAAAAAAAAGTAATCTTTGTTTTATATGTTAATTTCACCCACGATGATGTTAGTTATATCTTTTTTTATTTTATTTTCTTATTTTTGTTTGTTTGTTAATTGTTTTTTTACATTTGCTTTTCTGTTGTTTGTTGATGGATGTTGGTTTTCTTCATTAGTGTATGGTCTTTGAGATAACAGGATATTTGGGCTAATTATTTTCCAATTGGATTTGCCGTTAAATATTGTAAAATGGCGCAGATCATAAAAATAACGGCATCTTAAGACGTCCAACAAAATTGTGGTTTAGGCATCAAAAAAAAAAAATATGGTGGTTCGGACGTCGAATAAGAATATAGTGCGCTCGTCGGCGCAATGGTACGTCAGTTCACCTGTGGCTATGTTGCGTATTTATATTTCCGCTGCTCTGTCGGAACAGAGCACTTTCTAACACCGAACTCCACAGAATTGACTTCTCTATTAAACCAAATTTTAAGTCTTGTTTAACAATTTCAATAACTTTAATTTTATTTTACTCACACAATTAAGAAATTATAACACATTTGATTCAATTTATTTGCTGCGGAAAAAAAATTCTTAAAAACTTCGCGTCAAAGCGAGGGTGAGTTTTAAGTCTTGGCTTTTAGTCTCTTCCAAGTTAACTTCTCTGGATCACGTTCATGTTTCAACAGAAAGTTTTTCTCTTGGCGGAAGTAAATTAATTTTGGCGCACGCGGGGCCATTTTATCCTAACTATTATTTTAATTTCATATTTCCTAATTGAGTGACTATAATCATCTGATAATCTAGCAGTGTGCACCTATCATTTTATGTAATAGATTAAATTTTTTGTTTTTTTACGATTGACGTTTTGTGACAGTCGAAATAACGATACAAATTCGACACTAGTTTCTTATGTGCTTGACCTAACCACTAACACCTAACACATCTTTTGATGCAGTTAAGACATTTAAACAAACCTTGTAGCACTTCTGGATCACTCATAAACATTCGAGTCTGGAAGCCATTCAACTCTTATTTTGTTGAAATTTTTTCCATCAGTCGCTAAACTCATTCAATCATATTTTTCTGAACACACACAAGCTGTAAGTGTAGGCAATATAGTGTAAGATGTTTATAACACTAGCGTATGCCCGGCGTGCATTGCAATGCCACTTAAAAAAAGAAAATGTTAGCAGTACTTCCCGGTACTCCCGTTAGTAAGCGAAACTTCCCGGTACTCACCGGTGTAGCGATTCTGAGTTACGGCGGTGAAATTATCAAGCATGTGAAGATAAATTCGAATTTAACTGGCAAAGACACAAACCATGTCGACAAAAATTTCCACATTTTAAATTTGACATAGAGGTAAACAATTACATAACTCCTATACTAGTTGAAATATTTTCATAAAAATAAAAAAAAACAATTTTCTCGACACTAACCTAAATAAGAATTTTGAATAGAATAAACTCATGTCAATTGAAATACACGTTCAAAACAAAAAATTCAAAAACAAAATCTCAAATTTTTAATCTCGAATATTTTATTTAGTTTTACAAATTCTGGGCGTATTAGGTTTGCGTGGCAAGTTTTTCTTTGCCCAAAACCTAAGTTGGCGTGAACACAGCAACTCTTCAAAATTTAATCACAATCGGGTCAATGGGTTAGACGCCAAGATAGAAAGATACATTCATTTTTATATATATAGAACATTTTGTTACTTACTACTCTTTAATAATAGTGCAAGTTGCATTTATAGTTTAAGACAGTTAGATTTTTCAGAAACATTTAATAATCTACTGAAATTTAAATTATAGTGCAATTACACATAATAATATTCACCAAAGAGCCAAAATTTGTATGCAAGAGAATATAAGCAGATAGTAAAAATTCGTAATTTTTATGTCATTCGAAATATAGCTTTAGTTTTTTAATGCGTCTTTGGAACTCATTACTCTCCCAACTTCAAATCAGCAACGCAGTGCAATTTAAGTGAACTTTTATTGTGTACTTTGCAAAAAAAATTTTTTTAATTGTTTTTTTTTTCGTCTTCTAATTGATTTTAACCAAAACTTTAGATTTTTTAGTATTTAATTTATTCTAACTAATTATAATAAGTAGTTTAAATGCAAAAATTCTTTGTTTAATCTGTGTAATAATACATTATTATGAATTTAAACATGAGATTTGTGTCTTTAGTATAAATTTTTTTTAACAAATAATGAAGCTTGCGTCAACTTTTTTTTATTTTAGTAATTTAATTAATAGCAACGGTAATTAAGTTTTTAGTAATACTGTCTTTAAATTTTATTGTAAACATAGTCAATATTCTTTTGCAATACTACAAATCAATACGCTTCCAATACTCAAAGTCATCATTTAAACATTGTGGAAAAAAGAGCTGCATGTATTTGTCCTGGGCCAGAACTGTGGACTACTTTGAAGTTTAACCAAACTAAAAATCAAGGAAGGGTTTGAAGAAAAATCTCATCAATATTGAATGGAAACTGAAGGTATTAAAGTTGCCAAACGTTGTGAAAAACTAAGTCGGAGCCTCATTTGGTCCCACACATTACAATGGACGAGCTGCCAATATGTTTTAATCTTATTCTGTTTTTTAATTTTTTTATTTTTTTGGCGCTATTTGTAGTGTGTGGTATTAATTTTTAAAAATTATTTAATTACTTTGGATTTTAATTTATAATGTAATGTTTGGTGGTAAATACAATTTTTTAAGCAATCCTGGATGGAGATTTGGAACGGAAAATGGAGAGAGGAGAACATACCGAGTACGAAAAAAGGAGACATTCTGTTCATTTCTGAGTCAGAACAAAGGAAAGTATAACAAGTAAGAAATTATAGTCGGTCATACCGACTATTACAAATGCACCACATTGTAAAATATCAGATTCAAATTAGGGTGATACATGATGCTATTTCAAAAAAGAAATTGTAATCTTGAACCACCCTAATTAGATTACTCTACTTATTTAAGATAGTTTGGGTACCAAAATATATTAATCTTTTAAGGGTTTTGTTAAAACATATAATAAAAAAATAAACAAATCAGAAATAATAAAAAAAAAAACCGTACGAATGAAGTTGTTTTCGGCGTGTGACTCTTAACTGCAGTCAACAAACTAAACAAACAAATAAAAATAAATAATTCGTTAATAAACCAAAAAATCAAAACATACATATAACAAAAAATTAAAATTGTATCCCAATATGCCGGTGGAGCGCTCTCCACCGCGTGAGCGAAAAAATTCGCGAACTGTCGAGCAAAAACTCGAAGCTAATTCAGGTCTGTGCTCTGGTTTGCTTGCCGCAAATAAAAAATCGCCCGTTTAAGCAATAAAAACGATGAACAATGTTCCAAAAACAACTACTTTAGGCTCCCAAAATAATTTGTTTGACTCTCGCGAAAAAACAAAAAGTTTATCGTCTTCCCCCGCAAGTCCATTTGTTCAACAACAAAACAAACACGAGCAAACAACAAAAAACATTACAGCTCAGAGTACTGTTGTGCGCTCTGCCGACGCTAAAATTCACAACCCAGTGGAAAAATTACAAGACATAGTTGGAACATTGGTGACCAACAACGATACTCTGATCATTAACCAAAGTGAACATAGCGAACAACAAATTCGCAGTCTTCAGCAGCAGGTCCAACAACTACAACAACCACTACAAAATCAAGAAAAACAAAGTGTTACGCTTCCGGTAGTATCACATGCTAAGTCTCTCTCTCCTGCTCTTCCTTGGAGTTCTTAATGTGTCACTCCAAATATGATCCCAGGTAACTCTGTATCTCCCTTTATTAAATTAAAAACGCAAAATCCCCCTTGCGATACCCCAAATAAAAATAAAAAAGTGTTAACACCCAATACAGGCAAAAGTTCTAGTGATAGAAACGAAAACAGAAAATTTACGGTAGTGCAGACTGGCATTGACCGCTACTATCCAAAACGAAAACTTACGCCTCCCACCGCTGAAAATATGAATTTGCCCAAAATTCAAAAAACTAATCCTAACAATGAGTCTACCAAGCTGGGACAAAACCGGTACGCGATTCTTGCCGATCATATGAGTACGGATCCCAAGCCGACAATTCAAAACCCCCTCCAATCTATCTACTTGAGCAAAACTCTAAATCTCTTTTAGATTTACTCACAAAAAATATTGGCGTAAACAATTTTCATGTAGTCCCTATCCGTAAAGGAGAAATACATGAAACAAAAATTCAAATATACACTGAGCCAAATTATAGAATAATTATCAATTTTCTCGATAAAGCGAAAAAGAGCTATTACACATATCAGCTCAAAAGCTCCAAAGGCCTATCAGTAATATTGAAAGGCATTGACTCTTTCGTTGAATGCAAAGAAATTCAAGAAGCGCTAAAGGAAGAGGGCTTCTCAGTTAAAATGGTATCTAATATAATAAATCGCAACAAAACTTCACAGCCACTCTTCCGAGTGGAACTGGAATTCGATACAAATTCTCTTAAAAAAGGTGAATCCCACCCAATTTACTCTCTGCGATATCTCTTACATCGAAAAATTACTGTAGAAGAGCCCCACAACCGCAGTGGACCAATCCAGTGCCAACATTTTCAAGAATTTGACCACTCAAAAACTTACTGCATGCTTCCCAGTGTATGCGTAATTTGTGGAGATCTCCATTCATCCCTAACATGCCATAAAATAAAAGAAGATGCTTGTGTAAAAAAATGCAGCAACTGCTTTGGAAACCACACAGCAAACTATCGTGGCTGTCCAGTATATCAGACCTTCAAAAACAAGGCTATTACTTCAGTTGGACCCACTAATTCCAACCAAGTCATGCAAAAGTTGCCCACCCCTCCTGAACAATCCAATGCACCAATAGAGAATGTTTAGTAATGGAGCGAGAACACTGCCTTGTGGTACACCGGCTAGTATTTCGTATTTTCGAGAGACAAAACTTTTGTGTTGTACCTCAAATTTTCTATTTGTGATATAGTTTTTAAGAAGGCAGACCATATTAGCGGGAAGAATATAATATAGTTTTGTAATAAGTCCTTCGTGCCATACTTTATCAAATGCTTGGGTGATATCGAAAAAAACTGCGGAGCAGTAGTGTTTTCAAATGTGGCTTTTATTGAATCCACAATGCGATGTACCTGTTTGATTGTGCCATGTTTCTCTCGGAACTCAAATTGATGATTGGGAATCACAACTTTTCAGAAATATTGGGTGCAATCAGCTTTTTTAAAAGTTTTTCAAAGAGTTTTGAAATAACCGGGAGCAAGCTTATTGGTCGGTATGAAGACACATTACTAGGGTCTTTTCCGGGTTTGGGGATCATTTTAACTTGTGAAAGTTTCCAGTCATCTGGGTAGTGACTAGTTCTAAGAATAGCATTGAATATATAGAGCAAATAAGTTGTAGCAATGTTTGGCAGTTCTTTTACCATTTTAGGTGTTATCAAATCCGAACCTGGAGCTTTATTTGGTTTTAAGCATTTATTTATTGTCTCCATAATTTCCTTTCTTTTAAAGCGAGTATGACAGTATGGGTTTTTTTTATATTTCGGCTGCTCGCCAGAGAGAGTAGAGGGTGCGAGCTGTTCAACGAATTGTTGAAAGTCTCTTTGAGATTTCCACTTTAGCTGCTTTTGAAGACTTCGGGTAATGTCGCGAAGATCTTTTTTCAGAGTAGGAGATCTATGATTCTGCCATTCGCGGCGTATTTGTCTTTTCTTACTTATTAAATCCTCTATGTCCTTTGGTGTGCTTTTTTTATATGTGTGGGTTAAACTATTTGCTATTGAGCCGGGAGTTGCTGCGGTAGCTGCTTGTGTAAGCAGAAAAGTGAAATTTTTTACCGCTATATTTATTTGGTCTTACGTTTTAAGTGACAAATTAGGGTTTATGTGTGAGCTTATATACTGCCTATATTTGAGCCAACTTGTGAGCTTGCTGGTCCATTTATTTATTGGAGTAACATCGAAGCTTGGGAATTAATTCATTGTAACAATGGTAGGCGTATGGTCTGATGATAGATCTAGAGAAAATTCAGTAGTTAATTGGCTTCTTTTTAAGGTTTTAAAGACTGCAAAATCGATTACATCGGGATTTTTGCGTCTATCTGTTGGCCAGTATGTTGGTTTGCCAGAAGAGACTACGTCTAAACCAACTTTAGTAACTGTATTCCACAGCAGCCTTCCCTTAGGTGATATAAGACGAGAACCCCAATACGTGTGTTTGGCGTTATAATCACCAGCAGCGAGAAACTTTTGTCCAAGAGAGTTGAAGAATGACTGAAGTTGCTGTTCACTTATTTTATGTCTAGGTGGACAGTATGTTAGACCTTTTAGATATTCATCGAGAGAAATACTAGTTGCCTGTATATAATCTGTACAGTAATTCTGAAAAGCATAATGTTTGATTCTGCTTTTAATGAGAATTGCAGATCCACCTCTTGCGTTACCGCTTGGATGTTTTGTGTCGTAGAGTCTATACCCCGGAATATTGAAATAGTGTTTATCAGTAAAATGAGTTTCGGAAATTAGCATTACATCTATGCTTGATTCTTTTAGGAACTCGAGAAGTTCTAGTTTGTGTAGACAGAGGCCGTTCGCATTCCAAAATGATATTTTTAAACCATTCATGGTTTAGATAGGAGATGCTGAAGCAGAAGATTTTGATTTTTAATCATGTCTTGTACCATGTTTTGCATACTAGACATAAATTGAGACATGTTTTGCATAAACATTTGAAGAGTTTGTTCGAGATTGCTGCTTTGAGGAGCAGGCTGAACGTTTATGGGGACTAGGTTGTCACCTTTTAGAGCACTGGCGTACGAAACACCTTGATTCATAAAGTGATTTACATTAATTTTTGCATTGGATTGTTCAGGAGGGGTGGGCAACTTTTGCATGACTTGGTTGGAATTAGTGGGTCCAACTGAAGTAATAGCCTTGTTTTTGAAGGTCTGATATACTGGACAGCCACGATAGTTTGCTGTGTGGTTTCCAAAGCAGTTGCTGCATTTTTTTACACAAGCATCTTCTTTTATTTTATGGCATGTTAGGGATGAATGGAGATCTCCACAAATTACGCATACACTGGGAAGCATGCAGTAAGTTTTTGAGTGGTCAAATTCTTGAAAATGTTGGCACTGGATTGGTCCACTGCGGTTGTGGGGCTCTTCTACAGTAATTTTTCGATGTAAGAGATATCGCAGAGAGTAAATTGGGTGGGATTCACCTTTTTTAAGAGAATTTGTATCGAATTCCAGTTCCACTCGGAAGAGTGGCTGTGAAGTTTTGTTGCGATTTATTATATTAGATACCATTTTAACTGAGAAGCCCTCTTCCTTTAGCGCTTCTTGAATTTCTTTGCATTCAACGAAAGAGTCAATGCCTTTCAATATTACTGATAGGCCTTTGGAGCTTTTGAGCTGATATGTGTAATAGCTCTTTTTCGCTTTATCGAAAAAATTGATAATTATTCTATAATTTGGCTCAGTGTATATTTGAAGTTTTGTTTCATGTATTTCTCCTTTACGGATAGGGACTACATGAAAATTGTTTACGCCAATATTTTTTGTGAGTAAATCTAAAAGAGATTTAGAGTTTTGCTCAAGTAGATAGATTGGAGGGGGTTTTGAATTGTCGGCTTGGGATCCGTACTCATATGATCGGCAAGAATCGCGTACCGGTTTTGTCCCAGCTTGGTAGACTCATTGTTAGGATTAGTTTTTTGAATTTTGGGCAAATTCATATTTTCAGCGGTGGGAGGCGTAAGTTTTCGTTTTGGATAGTAGCGGTCAATGCCAGTCTGCACTACCGAAAATTTTCTGTTTTCGTTTCTATCACTAGAACTTTTGCCTGTATTGGGTGTTAACACTTTTTTATTTTTATTTGGGGTATCGCAAGGGGGATTTTGCGTTTTTAATTTAATAAAGGGAGATACAGAGTTACCTGGGATCATATTTGGAGTGACACATTGAGAACTCCAAGGAAGAGCAGGAGAGAGAGACTTAGCATGTGATACTACCGGAAGCGTAACACTTTGTTTTTCTTGATTTTGTAGTGGTTGTTGTAGTTGTTGGACCTGCTGCTGAAGACTGCGAATTTGTTGTTCGCTATGTTCACTTTGGTTAATGAGCAGAGTATCGTTGTTGGTCACCAATGTTCCAACTATGTCTTGTAATTTTTCCACTGGGTTGTGAATTTTAGCGTCGGCAGAGCGCACAACAGTACTCTGAGCTGTAATGTTTTTTGTTGTTTGCTCGTGTTTGTTTTGTTGTTGAACAAATGGACTTGCGGGGGAAGACGATAAACTTTTTGTTTTTTCGCGAGAGTCAAACAAATTATTTTGGGAGCCTAAAGTAGTTGTTTTTGGAACATTGTTCATCGTTTTTATTGCTTAAACGGGCGATTTTTTATTTGCGGCAAGCAAACCAGAGCACAGACCTGAATTAGCTTCGAGTTTTTGCTCGACAGTTCGCGAATTTTTTCGCTCACGCGGTGGAGAGCGCTCCACCGGCATATTGGGATACAATTTTAATTTTTTGTTATATGTATGTTTTGATTTTTTGGTTTATTAACGAATTATTTATTTTTATTTGTTTGTTTAGTTTGTTGACTGCAGTTAAGAGTCACACGCCGAAAACAACTTCATTCGTACGGTTTTTTTTTTATTATTTCTGATTTGTTTATTTTTTTATTATATGTTTTAACAAAACCCTTAAAAGATTAATATATTTTGGTACCCAAACTATCTTAAATAAGTAGAGTAATCTAATTAGGGTGGTTCAAGATTACAATTTCTTTTTTGAAATAGCATCATGTATCACCCTAATTTGAATCTGATATTTTACAATGTGGTGCATTTGTAATAGTCGGTATGACCGACTATAATTTCTTACTTGTTATACTTTCCTTTGTTCTGACTCAGAAATGAACAGAATGTCTCCTTTTTTCGTACTCGGTATGTTCTCCTCTCTCCATTTTCCGTTCCAAATCTCCATCCAGGATTGCTTAAAAAATTGTATTTACCACCAAACATTACATTATAAATTAAAATCCAAAGTAATTAAATAATTTTTAAAAATTAATAGCACACACTACAAATAGCGCCAAAAAAATAAAAAAATTAAAAAACAGAATAAGATTAAAACATATTGGCAGCTCGTCCATTGTAATGTGTGGGACCAAATGAGGCTCCGACTTAGTTTTTCACAACGTTTGGCAACTTTAATACCTTCAGTTTCTATTCAATATTGATGAGATTTTTCTTCAAACCCTTCCTTGATTTTTAGTTTGGTTAAACTTCAAAGTAGTCCACAGTTCTGGCCCATCACAAATACATGCAGCTCTTTTTCTCACAATGTTTAATTGATGACTTTGAGTATTGGAAGCGTATTGATTTGTATTATTGCAAAATTTTGTAAAAGAATATTGACTATGTTTACAATAAAATTTAAAGACAGTATTACTAAAAACTTAATTACCGTTGCTATTAATTAAATTACTAAAATAAAAAAAAGTTGACGCAAGCTTCATTATTTGTTAAAAAAAATTTATACTAAAGACACAAATCTCATGTTTAAATTCATAATAATGTATTATTACACAGATTAAACAAAGAATTTTTGCATTTAAACTACTTATTATAATTAGTTAGAATAAATTAAATACTAAAAAATCTAAAGTTTTGGTTAAAATCAATTAGAAGACGAAAAAAAAAACAATTAAAAAAATTTTTTTTGCAAAGTACACAATAAAAGTTCACTTAAATTGCACTGCGTTGCTGATTTGAAGTTGGGAGAGTAATGAGTTCCAAAGACGCATTAAAAAACTAAAGCTATATTTCGAATGACATAAAAATTACGAATTTTTACTATCTGCTTATATTCTCTTGCATACAAATTTTGGCTCTTTGGTGAATATTTTTATGTGTAATTGCACTATAATTTAAATTTCAGTAGATTATTAAATGTTTCTGAAAAATCTAACTGTCTTAAACTATAAATGCAACTTGCACTATTATTAAAGAGTAGTAAGTAACAAAATGTTCTATATATATAAAAATGAATGTATCTTTCTATCTTGGCGTCTAACCCATTGACCCGATTGTGATTAAATTTTGAAGAGTTGCTGTGTTCACGCCAACTTAGGTTTTGGGCAAAGAAAAACTTGCCACGCAAACCTATTACGCCCAGAATTTGTAAAACTAAATAAAATATTCGAGATTAAAAATTTGAGATTTTGTTTTTGAATTTGTATGGTAACTACCTATAATTAAAGTGGGTGAAGATAAATTCGAATTTAACTAACAAATACACAAACCATGTCGACAAAAATTTCCACATTTTAAATTTGACATAGAGGTAAACAATTACATAACTCCTAAACTAGTCGACATATTTTTATAAAAATAAAAAAAAACAATTTTCTGATTTTCTCGCCACTAACCTGCATAATAATTTTGAATAGAATAAACTCATGTCAATTGAAATACACGTTGTTTACATTTGTTATCCTTATTTTCAAAATCCTGATTGTGCACAAAAAAATGCAAATGGATTTCAAAGATAATACCATTCTCTATCGGTTGACACCTTTTCGACACCTTTTGGGTTTTTAGTTTTTGTAGATTTTTGAAAATTTATAATTTTTTTATTTTTTTGGGAAAGCCAACAAAAAGTGAAGTTACTGTTTTGGGCCCAATTTCTAAAATCCTGATTGTGCGCTAAAAACTGCAAACAGATTTCAAAGATAATGCCATTCCCTATCGGTTGACATCTTTTCGACAAAATCTACCTGGGTTTTTAGTTTTTGTAGAATTTTGAAAATTTATAATATTTTATTTTTTTGGGAAAGTCAACAAAAAGTGAAGTTACTGTTTTGGGCCCAATTTCTAAATTGGATTTCAAAGATAATACGATTCCTATCGGTTGATACCTTTTCGACAAAATCTCCCTGGGTTTTTAGTTTTTGTAGATTTTTGAAAATTTATAATTTTTTTTTATTTGTTTGGGAAAGTCAACAAAAGGTGAAGTTACTGTTTTGGGCCGTATTTCTAAAATCCTGATTGTGCGCTAAAAAATGCAAATGGATTTTAAAGATAATACCATTCCCGGTTGACACCTTTTCGACAAAATCTGCCTGGGTTTTTAGTTTTTGTAGATTTTTGAAAATTTATAATTTTTTTTAAATTTAAAAATGTAAACAACGTGTATTTCAATTGACATGAGTTTATTCTATTCAAAATTCTTATTTAGGTTAGTGTCGAGAAAATCAGAAAATGGTTTTTTTTATTTTTATGAAAATATTTCAACTAGTATAGGAGTTATGTAATTGTTTACCTCTATGTCAAATTTAAAATGTGGAAATTTTTGTCGACATGGTTTGTGTCTTTGCCAGTTAAATTCGAATTTATCTTCACATGCTTGATAATTTCACCGCCGTAACTCAGAATCGCTACACCGGTGAGTACCGGGAAGTTTCGCTTACTAACGGGAGTACTGGGAAGTACTGCTAACATTTTCGTTTTTTAAGTGGCATTGCAATGCACGCCGGGCATACGCTAGTGTTATAAACATCTTACACTATATTGCCTACACTTACAGCTTGTGTGTGTTCAGAAAAATATGATTGAATGAGTTTAGCGGCTGATGGAAAAAATTTCAACAAAATAAGAGTTGAATGGCTTCCAGACTCGAATGTTTATGAGTGATCCAGAAGTGCTAACAAGGTTTGTTTAAATGTCTTAACTGCATCAAAAGATGTGTTAGGTGTTAGTGGTTAGATCAAGCACATAAGAAACTAGTGTCGAATTTGTATCGTTATTTCGACTGTCACAAAACGTCAATCGTAAAAAAACAAAAAATTTAATCTATTACATAAAATGACAGGTGCACACTGCTAGATTATCAGATGATTATAGTCACTCAATTAGGAAATATGAAATTAAAATAATAGTTAGGATAAAATGGCCCCGCGTGCGCCAAAATTAATTTACTTCCGCCAAGAGAAAAACTTTCTGTTGAAACATGAACGTGATCCAGAGAAGTTAACTTGGAAGAGACTAAAAGCCAAGACTTAAAACTCACCCTCGCTTTGACGCGAAGTTTTTAAGAATTTTTTTTCCGCAGCAAATAAATTGAATCAAATGTGTTATAATTTCTTAATTGTGTGAGTAAAATAAAATTAAAGTTATTGAAATTGTTAAACAAGACTTAAAATTTGGTTTAATAGAGAAGTCAATTCTGTGGAGTTCGGTGTTAGAAAGTGCTCTGTTCCGACAGAGCAGCGGAAATATAAATACGCAACATAGCCACAGGTGAACTGACGTACCATTGCGCCGACGAGCGCACTATATTCTTATTCGACGTCCGAACCACCATATTTTTTTTTTTTGATGCCTAAACCACAATTTTGTTGGACGTCTTAAGATGCCGTTATTTTTATGATCTGCGCCATTTTACAATATTTAACGGCAAATCCAATTGGAAAATAATTAGCCCAAATATCCTGTTATCTCAAAGACCATACACTAATGAAGAAAACCAACATCCATCAACAAACAACAGAAAAGCAAATGTAAAAAAACAATTAACAAACAAACAAAAATAAGAAAATAAAATAAAAAAAGATATAACTAACATCATCGTGGGTGAAATTAACATATAAAACAAAGATTACTTTTTTTTATTGGAATTTTTAGTCTTGTCCCAGATAACCCTAACCTTTTATAATAAAAAATAAAGTTCAGTTCAATTTGAACTAATTGTATAGGGACATAAAAACCAAACTTGAGTTCAAAAACTATGAAAATACAGGAGACTCCTCTTAGTAGCTACTTGAGAGCATCAACTTTTTCAAATTGAGCATTTCACAGACAGTGTAGATGAAGAAATGTCAAAAATGAGGTGAATTTACTTAATAAATAAATCAACTGATTTATTTCGCAGATATTCATAAATTTGAAAAAATTGTAAATGCAATGAAATCAATGCACAAAAGACATGTGAATATTTGTATTTTTAATAGTTTAAACTTAGGGCACAACTTTAAAACTCTTAACATACAGGCAATCTCCTTAAATTGCAAATATTCGATGAAATTGTGTTTTGCATAAAGCTAAGAGGAGAATAATTTTTGAAACCAGAGGTGTTTTTTTTTTATATTGTATTATTTTTAGAACGCTTTCGTAGTATACATTATTTGTATCAAAAAAAAAAACTCTTAATATGTTATTAATACAACTTTTAATATTATTAATGTTGCAAAAATCTAGTTTCAAGATAAATTTAATAATAATAATAATAATAATAATAATATTTCAAAAGATTATCTATGAACCTTTTTCCAAATTTTTGGAAAAAAAAGCGAAACAAAATTCTAATATGATTGAATTAATCGAAATTAAATTACATTGCAAATTATAAGCGACCAACCTTGAACCATGTAGTTCAATAACTACATTTAGTATTGCTTGAAAAAAAGTATTATGAATAAAATCATATTTTAATAAATGATATTAAGATATAATATGTATGTAAAAATAAACATTTGAATAAAAAGTTAATTTTTGTATAACTAGTTTTGAGTTTGGTAAATGTAATTAAAATTAATAATACAATATTGTTTTATTACAAATTTGACAAAAAAGTTCAGGCTACGGCATTCAAAACCGTAATAAAAATAGTATGAAAAAAATTACCTCTGTCGGTTGCAGTATATTTTCACCTTTGTCTTTGAAGAGAGAATTTTTCTTATTTCGTTTTGATCTATTGAGCGTAAGGAAATAATTTACGCTCCGTCGGCGAACTCAACACAGTTTTTACGGCATATTCAACACTATTCTTGAGAATAATTTCTAGTGCATTTTTTTTTCTTCCGAAGAATAGTTTCCTCACAATTTTTAACAGTGTGTTAGTAAAAGTGGCAATGTGTTAGTGCAAATTGTTGCTGTAAAAAAAGAGTCTCCTGTCTTTATGTAGTTTTTGCTTGAGTTCACGTAAGTTTATGACCCGTTAGTTTTTTTGCGTACAAAACAAAAAAGTTATGAGATTGCCAACACACAAAAAAGTCAGTAAGGGGTTAGGAGACGAAGTAGCGTTTGATGAAAGCAAATCCTTAAAATTTTATTCTAAAATTTCAGAACAAAAATCTAAAATCACAGAAAAAAATATATATAACTCTAAACTGAAATACCAATTTTTATAAAAATAAAAATATAAAAAAATATCAATACGAATACTTGAATTGTTAATAAAAAACTAGTAAGAGAATTATCTTCGGCTAAGCCGAAGCTCATATACCCTCCGCCATTTCAGTGAAACCAAAAAATGTGTTTTTTAAGCATATATATCTCTTTTATAAGTGGGCGTTGTCCTTATCGGATCACGCCCCTTTTTAGTTAGTAGTTTTGTGTTCCTACCAAAGTGTTAAATCCGCATGGAAAGGAGTGGTTTGTATGGGTGGTGGGCGTGATTCTTATCCAACACGCCCATTTTTGTGAGCAGTTTTGTGTTACTACTAAAGTAAGAACTGTATATCTGCACTGGGACTATTTTTTTTCCGTATGGAAAGGGGTGGTTTGTATGGAAGGGGGTAGAAGTTTTGATCCAATCTTACCCATCTTCGAACTTAGTCTCCGCTGAGAGCTCACATATCAAATCGACTCAGAATCCGCAGCTGATCATTTATATATGTATATACTTTGTCATACCTACCACGCCTCTTTCTGTGCGTTACAAACGGAAGAACAAAATCAATATAACATTCGGTACGTGCACTTGCACGTGGCGAAGGGTATAAATATACTTATAAGCCTACGTGATGGAAGCATTCGCACTAATAGAAAAATTACTTGCATACTGTAAGCAACTGAAAATACCCAAAATCCCTACTTATATTCTGAAAAAATCTACTTAAGTGCTAAATACCCAAAGTACCTAATACATACATTTACAAATATTGTATAATGCTTATAAGAGAGAATTGAAGTTTGTTAATCTTATGATTATAATCAATGTTAAGTAAAACCTTTGATGAAAGGGAATCCAAATACATTTTGATTTTACATTAAGCAAATAAAAATGTTAAGTAAAACCTTTGATGAAAGGGAATCCAAATACATTTTGATTTTACATTAAGCAAATAAAAATGTGTGAGTAAATTATAAAATCGGTGGCTATGTCGTGAAAGTGATGTGTTTTCGAAAAGGGGTAATCCTATAAAAAGGGCATAGGGTTGCTATGGTTCTATCGAAATGGCTTAAAGAGGGAGGGCTGCCCAGAAAACCGATAAAATGCCATCATTATTTTCGAATAAAAATAAGTGGAATTTATAATGTAGTAGTAATTTGTTCTTTATTTTTTCAAAATTCTAATAACAAAAAGTCTTAAAACAATATTTTAAGCACATACGACTATAACTCTTGTATTAACTGTTTTCTTTAATCTAAAGCTCTCACAATGTAGTTAGTTAAATTTTTCCAATTTTGATCATTACCATTAAATTTTTCAATAACTTCTTCTTCTTTTAATATTAATTTTTCTAAATAATTAATTCTCAGTTCTTTTAATATTGAGCAAGTGCCTAAAAAATTTACAATATTTTCAATTTCTTTTGTATTACACAGTGGACATATTTTAATTGCATGATTTTCGAATCTATTGCTATTTAAGGCTATTAAAAATCCACATGATATCGCTTTGACTGGACCCCTCTACCATGTACTTCACTCCCACTCTAAAATCAAGTTTTGAATAAACTCTTTTTATTTGTTCTGCCTTCCCAAGCCATTCCCTTTTACACTTTTATTTTCATGCTTTCTATAAGTCGTTTCTCTTTTTTTTCCAATTCAATTCAATAACATATACAAGGTGGCGCAAAAGAAATCACCCTATTGGAAGATGCTCTCATTTTTGCAAATGGCCGCCAATGTCAAATCTGTTTTGACATTTGTGGACTAGACAGATACAGAATACAAGTGAATAAGCCATGGAGCGATACACTCCCCAAGAACGCCGAATAATTGTGTCTATTTTTTTGCGTAACAATTCGTCTGTGGTGTTGGCAAAAATCAGAATGAGCAATGAGGCTCATTTTCACCTCAGCGGGTACGTGAACAAGCAAAATTATCGCTTCTGGGGAACCGAAAATCCGCGAGTGATGCACGAGAAACCATTACACCCGCTCAAAGTGACTGCGTGGTGCGCTGTTCACGCTGGAGGAGTCATCGGGCCGAACGCCGCGGGTCAAACGACAACAGTGGACGGTGCGCGCTATAGGGCAATGTTGACTGAGTTTTTTCTGCCCGAACTGGACGAATTAGGACTGGTGGACAGCACACACTGCACGAGCCACAACCGACATTCTGAAGGCCGCGTTTCCGGGTCGCTTAATTTCGCGTTTTGGCGATTTGCACTGGCCCGCCAGATCGCCCGATTTAACGGTCCCGGACTTCTTTTTATGGGGTTTTTTGAAGTCTCGTGTTTACATCAACAAGCCTGAGACCTTGGAAGCCCTCAAGGAAAATATCCGACACGAATGCGAGAATTTATCGCCCGAAACTCTCGCCGAAGTGATGGAAAATGCCATAAAACGAGCCCGTATGGCAATCAATTGTGACGGCGCCCATTTATCCGATATCATCTTCTCGACTTAACACAATTAATTCTAAAGGTCTAAATAAACATAATCAAAAAACAGAATCGAAGTTTTATATTTAGAAAAAAAATAAGAGCCAAACAACATCGGATGACTTCTTTTGCGCCACCTTGTATGAGTACTCTTTCTACAGCCTTCCATTGCAAATCAAATCCTCCAAAGTATTTTCTAAAATTATCTGTTTTTTCGTGAGAAATATGTGTTTTAAATAATGCAAAGACATCGAAAGATTTTACATAATCAAAAAAGTCAGAATATGTCCACTTTTTTTTTAGGCCATGTATATTATATGATAAAATTTTTAGTTGATTTGTTCTTGTTTCTGAGATATTACTTTTACAGTTTTTATTTAAAAGAGCATTTAATTTTATTAGTTTTTTGGATTCTCTTCTTGATAATTACTTTTTTCCTTATTTAACTTACTCATTATACTGCTATAATCTAAACTAATGTTATTTAGTACCTCACCACCATACAGCTTTGCAAGAATCACCTCAGCCTTTTAATTTCCGCTCACTAGCTCATTTTTTGATTCCGAAGAAGTTGTTAAAGAAGTCAAAGCAAGAATGAATACTAGTGGTAAAGATCAGAAGCGTTTCCGCTGCTGGAACTGCGGCGAATTTGGTCATTTAAGAAATATGTGTAAGACATTTGCGCAGCAGGGAAACGAAAGAGAACTAGCGGAGGGGGCCACCCGTTAGTTTCGAAAGTCCAGGCCCAGGAATTTATAATAACATCTGAATGCGTCAACAAGTGCGGCAGCAGCTTGCTGCTTGAAGGTAAGGTGGGAAGGCATACTCGTCAGATTGTTTTAGACACTGGAGCATCGCGTTGAATATTGCGCCCTGATTTAGTTGCAGAGAAGGACATTGTAAGGCATCATAATTTGGTACTAAAAACTGCAAAAGGTGATATCGTAGAAACATTTGGAGAAGCAAAAATTTGTATTGCCATCGAGAGCTGCGTTTTTTTAAGAGACTAAAAGCCAAGACTTAAAACTCACCCTCGCTTTGACGCGAAGTTTTTAAGAATTTTTTTTCCGCAGCAAATAAATTGAATCAAATGTGTTATAATTTCTTAATTGTGTGAGTAAAATAAAATTAAAGTTATTGAAATTGTTAAACAAGACTTAAAATTTGGTTTAATAGAGAAGTCAATTCTGTGGAGTTCGGTGTTAGAAAGTGCTCTGTTCCGACAGAGCAGCGGAAATATAAATACGCAACATAGCCACAGGTGAACTGACGTACCATTGCGCCGACGAGCGCACTATATTCTTATTCGACGTCCGAACCACCATATTTTTTTTTTTTGATGCCTAAACCACAATTTTGTTGGACGTCTTAAGATGCCGTTATTTTTATGATCTGCGCCATTTTACAATATTTAACGGCAAATCCAATTGGAAAATAATTAGCCCAAATATCCTGTTATCTCAAAGACCATACACTAATGAAGAAAACCAACATCCATCAACAAACAACAGAAAAGCAAATGTAAAAAAACAATTAACAAACAAACAAAAATAAGAAAATAAAATAAAAAAAGATATAACTAACATCATCGTGGGTGAAATTAACATATAAAACAAAGATTACTTTTTTTTATTGGAATTTTTAGTCTTGTCCCAGATAACCCTAACCTTTTATAATAAAAAATAAAGTTCAGTTCAATTTGAACTAATTGGATAGGGACATAAAAACCAAACTTGAGTTCAAAAACTATGAAAATACAGGAGACTCCTCTTAGTAGCTACTTGAGAGCATCAACTTTTTCAAATTGAGCATTTCACAGACAGTGTAGATGAAGAAATGTCAAAAATGAGGTGAATTTACTTAATAAATAAATCAACTGATTTATTTCGCAGATATTCATAAATTTGAAAAAATTGTAAATGCAATGAAATCAATGCACAAAAGACATGTGAATATTTGTATTTTTAATAGTTTAAACTTAGGGCACAACTTTAAAACTCTTAACATACAGGCAATCTCCTTAAATTGCAAATATTCGATGAAATTGTGTTTTGCATAAAGCTAAGAGGAGAATAATTTTTGAAACCAGAGGTGTTTTTTTTTTATATTGTATTATTTTTAGAACGCTTTCGTAGTATACATTATTTGTATCAAAAAAAAAAACTCTTAATATGTTATTAATACAACTTTTAATATTATTAATGTTGCAAAAATCTAGTTTCAAGATAAATTTAATAATAATAATAATAATAATAATATTTCAAAAGATTATCTATGAACCTTTTTCCAAATTTTTGGAAAAAAAAGCGAAACTAAATTCTAATATGATTGAATTAATCGAAATTAAATTACATTGCAAATTATAAGCGACCAACCTTGAACCATGTAGTTCAATAACTACATTTAGTATTGCTTGAAAAAAAGTATTATGAATAAAATCATATTTTAATAAATGATATTAAGATATAATATGTATATAAAAATAAACATTTGAATAAAAAGTTAATTTTTGTATAACTAGTTTTGAGTTTGGTAAATGTAATTAAAATTAATAATACAATATTGTTTTATTACAAATTTGACAAAAAAGTTCAGGCTACGGCATTCAAAACCGTAATAAAAATAGTATGAAAAAAATTACCTCTGTCGGTTGCAGTATATTTTCACCTTTGTCTTTGAAGAGAGAATTTTTCTTATTTCGTTTTGATCTATTGAGCGTAAGGAAATAATTTACGCTCCGTCGGCGAACTCAACACAGTTTTTACGGCATATTCAACACTATTCTTGAGAATAATTTCTAGTGCATTTTTTTTTCTTCCGAAGAATAGTTTCCTCACAATTTTTAACAGTGTGTTAGTAAAAGTGGCAATGTGTTAGTGCAAATTGTTGCTGTAAAAAAAGAGTCTCCTGTCTTTATGTAGTTTTTGCTTGAGTTCACGTAAGTTTATGACCCGTTAGTTTTTTTGCGTACAAACCAAAAAAGTTATGAGATTGCCAACACACAAAAAAGTCAGTAAGGGGTTAGGAGACGAAGTAGCGTTTGATGAAAGCAAATCCTTAAAATTTTATTCTAAAATTTCAGAACAAAAATCTAAAATCACAGAAAAAAATATATATAACTCTAAACTGAAATACCAATTTTTATAAAAATAAAAATATAACAAAATATCAATACGAATACTTGAATTGTTAATAAAAAACTAGTAAGAGAATTATCTTCGGCTAAGCCGAAGCTCATATACCCTCCGCCATTTCAGTGAAACCAAAAAATGTGTTTTTTAAGCATATATATCTCTTTTATAAGTGGGCGTTGTCCTTATCGGATCACGCCCCTTTTTAGTTAGTAGTTTTGTGTTCCTACCAAAGTGTTAAATCCGCATGGAAAGGAGTGGTTTGTATGGGTGGTGGGCGTGATTCTTATCCAACACGCCCATTTTTGTGAGCAGTTTTGTGTTACTACTAAAGTAAGAACTGTATATCTGCACTGGGACTATTTTTTTTCCGTATGGAAAGGGGTGGTTTGTATGGAAGGGGGTAGAAGTTTTGATCCAATCTTACCCATCTTCGAACTTAGTCTCCGCTGAGAGCTCACATATCAAATCGACTCAGAATCCGCAGCTGATCATTTATATATGTATATACTTTGTCATACCTACCACGCCTCTTTCTGTGCGTTACAAACGGAAGAACAAAATCAATATAACATTCGGTACGTGCACTTGCACGTGGCGAAGGGTATAAATATACTTATAAGCCTACGTGATGGAAGCATTCGCACTAATAGAAAAATTACTTGCATACTGTAAGCAACTGAAAATACCCAAAATCCCTACTTATATTCTGAAAAAATCTACTTAAGTGCTAAATACCCAAAGTACCTAATACATACATTTACAAATATTGTATAATGCTTATAAGAGAGAATTGAAGTTTGTTAATCTTATGATTATAATCAATGTTAAGTAAAACCTTTGATGAAAGGGAATCCAAATACATTTTGATTTTACATTAAGCAAATAAAAATGTTAAGTAAAACCTTTGATGAAAGGGAATCCAAATACATTTTGATTTTACATTAAGCAAATAAAAATGTGTGAGTAAATTATAAAATCGGTGGCTATGTCGTGAAAGTGATGTGTTTTCGAAAAGGGGTAATCCTATAAAAAGGGCATAGGGTTGCTATGGTTCTATCGAAATGGCTTAAAGAGGGAGGGCTGCCCAGAAAACCGATAAAATGCCATCATTATTTTCGAATAAAAATAAGTGGAATTTATAATGTAGTAGTAATTTGTTCTTTATTTTTTCAAAATTCTAATAACAAAAAGTCTTAAAACAATATTTTAAGCACATACGACTATAACTCTTGTATTAACTGTTTTCTTTAATCTAAAGCTCTCACAATGTAGTTAGTTAAATTTTTCCAATTTTGATCATTACCATTAAATTTTTCAATAACTTCTTCTTCTTTTAATATTAATTTTTCTAAATAATTAATTCTCAGTTCTTTTAATATTGAGCAAGTGCCTAAAAAATTTACAATATTTTCAATTTCTTTTGTATTACACAGTGGACATATTTTAATTGCATGATTTTCGAATCTATTGCTATTTAAGGCTATTAAAAATCCACATGATATCGCTTTGACTGGACCCCTCTACCATGTACTTCACTCCCACTCTAAAATCAAGTTTTGAATAAACTCTTTTTATTTGTTCTGCCTTCCCAAGCCATTCCCTTTTACACTTTTATTTTCATGCTTTCTATAAGTCGTTTCTCTTTTTTTTCCAATTCAATTCAATAACATATACAAGGTGGCGCAAAAGAAATCACCCTATTGGAAGATGCTCTCATTTTTGCAAATGGCCGCCAATGTCAAATCTGTTTTGACATTTGTGGACTAGACAGATACAGAATACAAGTGAATAAGCCATGGAGCGATACACTCCCCAAGAACGCCGAATAATTGTGTCTATTTTTTTGCGTAACAATTCGTCTGTGGTGTTGGCAAAAATCAGAATGAGCAATGAGGCTCATTTTCACCTCAGCGGGTACGTGAACAAGCAAAATTATCGCTTCTGGGGAACCGAAAATCCGCGAGTGATGCACGAGAAACCATTACACCCGCTCAAAGTGACTGCGTGGTGCGCTGTTCACGCTGGAGGAGTCATCGGGCCGAACGCCGCGGGTCAAACGACAACAGTGGACGGTGCGCGCTATAGGGCAATGTTGACTGAGTTTTTTCTGCCCGAACTGGACGAATTAGGACTGGTGGACAGCACACACTGCACGAGCCACAACCGACATTCTGAAGGCCGCGTTTCCGGGTCGCTTAATTTCGCGTTTTGGCGATTTGCACTGGCCCGCCAGATCGCCCGATTTAACGGTCCCGGACTTCTTTTTATGGGGTTTTTTGAAGTCTCGTGTTTACATCAACAAGCCTGAGACCTTGGAAGCCCTCAAGGAAAATATCCGACACGAATGCGAGAATTTATCGCCCGAAACTCTCGCCGAAGTGATGGAAAATGCCATAAAACGAGCCCGTATGGCAATCAATTGTGACGGCGCCCATTTATCCGATATCATCTTCTCGACTTAACACAATTAATTCTAAAGGTCTAAATAAACATAATCAAAAAACAGAATCGAAGTTTTATATTTAGAAAAAAAATAAGAGCCAAACAACATCGGATGACTTCTTTTGCGCCACCTTGTATGAGTACTCTTTCTACAGCCTTCCATTGCAAATCAAATCCTCCAAAGTATTTTCTAAAATTATCTGTTTTTTCGTGAGAAATATGTGTTTTAAATAATGCAAAGACATCGAAAGATTTTACATAATCAAAAAAGTCAGAATATGTCCACTTTTTTTTTAGGCCATGTATATTATATGATAAAATTTTTAGTTGATTTGTTCTTGTTTCTGAGATATTACTTTTACAGTTTTTATTTAAAAGAGCATTTAATTTTATTAGTTTTTTGGATTCTCTTCTTGATAATTACTTTTTTCCTTATTTAACTTACTCATTATACTGCTATAATCTAAACTAATGTTATTTAGTACCTCACCACCATACAGCTTTGCAAGAATCACCTCAGCCTTTTAATTTCCGCTCACTAGCTCATTTTTTGATTCCGAAGAAGTTGTTAAAGAAGTCAAAGCAAGAATGAATACTAGTGGTAAAGATCAGAAGCGTTTCCGCTGCTGGAACTGCGGCGAATTTGGTCATTTAAGAAATATGTGTAAGACATTTGCGCAGCAGGGAAACGAAAGAGAACTAGCGGAGGGGGCCACCCGTTAGTTTCGAAAGTCCAGGCCCAGGAATTTATAATAACATCTGAATGCGTCAACAAGTGCGGCAGCAGCTTGCTGCTTGAAGGTAAGGTGGGAAGGCATACTCGTCAGATTGTTTTAGACACTGGAGCATCGCGTTGAATATTGCGCCCTGATTTAGTTGCAGAGAAGGATATTGTAAGGCATCATAATTTGGTACTAAAAACTGCAAAAGGTGATATCGTAGAAACATTTGGAGAAGCAAAAATTTGTATTACCATCGAGAGCTGCGTTTTTTTTTGTAATCCTTCATAATTGCTCGTATTAGAGATGAATGCATCGTTGGCTTGGACTTTCTTAAACAAAATAAAGTTACTCTTTATTTAGAAATGAATGTTATGAAATACAAAACATGGGAGTTTCCTTTATTTGTTGAGAAAATAGTTCAAGGTGATGTTGACGTTATGGTTGTTCAAGATTTTGTATTACCACTGAATTTAGAAAATGTTGTTCAGGTTTGCTCTAATTTCACAAGCCGTAGTCCTTTTATTGTCGAAAATCAAGATAAAGTTTTACCAGAGGGAGTAATGTTAGCCAAAACAGTGATAATAAAAGAGAATGATGGATCTTCGTACGTACGTTTTGCTAATTTTTCGCCGCGTTCGCAGAAGTTAAACAAAAAGTTTAGTTGTAGGAAGAGGTAGTTTGTTCTCTTCAATTGCACATAGAAATTTCCAGGAAATAAACGTGCAGTAAATACCCACAGTCAGGGCTGGATATATCAAAATATTTTTAGATAAAATTTTTTTTTATGAATTTGTACTTGTTGAAAGTTGAATAATTTTCTAAAATTGTACAGTACATTTTCTTACTCACCTAAAATAAATGTCGCCCTAAAGCTTCTTTCACATGCCGCCCTTACAAAGTGTCACCCGGGGAAATTGCCCCCTTCGCACCCCCTCCTAGATACGGACCTGCCCCCAGTAGTGAAGGAAGTTTTTGACAATTTATCGCCAAGTTTGACAGAAAGACCGTTTTTAATTTGCAAGTTTTTACGCTAAGTGATAGCGATTACGGAAGAACAAAAGTTAGAAAGTATGATATAGATACTGGTTACTCTAAACCTATTTGGAAGCCGCCGAGGAGATTACCGCTTATGAAGCAATCTGAAGCTCAGAATATTATTGATTCAATGAGACATGACAAGGTTATAGAGGAGTCGAAGAGTCCTTGGTGTCCTCCGGTGGTTTTAGTTAAGAAGAAAGATGGATCAACAAGATTTTGCGTCGATTACAGATGCCTTAACGATGTGACTTAAATAGATAGTTATCCGTTGCCAAGAATTGATTACACTTTTCACGCTCTTTCTGGTTCTATTTGTTTTTCCACGCTTGACTTAAAAAGTGGCTATTGGCAGTGGAAATGAGTAAGGGCTCGATAGAGAAAACCGCTTTCAGTGTTGGTGCCTTTTGGTCTCTGTAATGCCCCCGCGACTTTTGAACGTCTTATGGAAAGTATTTTGTGCGGATTAAATTGGGAAAAATGCTTAGTGTGCTTAGATGTTGTAATAGTGTTTGGAAAAACGTTTGAAGAATATTTGGTACGTCTGCATGAAGTTTTCCTCCGACTTCGCGGAGCTCAGTTAAAACTTTCCCCAAAGAAATGTCATTTAAAGTACCTGGGACATGTTGTTTCTATAGATGGGGTAAAGGCGGATACTGATAAAGTGGAGCGTATAAAGAGCTGGCCAGTACCACAAAATAAAGAGGAGTTGCGTTCGTTTTTAGGACTCTGTACGTAGTATCAAAAATTTGTAAAAGATTTTGCTGAAATTGCGTCCTGTTTGCAAACGCTTTCCTCACAATCGATTAACTGGTGTTGGAAAGAAGCTGAAGATAAGATAAGATTTAATCTTTTAGATGCACAATGACTCATAATAACAATTTAATACATTTTATAACATCAACCAGTTATTTTAAAATTAAATTAATGATAAAGAAAAAAAATAAAGATATTAATTTAAAACAGGGAGGTACCTAAGTAAGTTCAAAAGAAAAAAAGGGATGAAAATGAGATGAAAGAGTAGACATAGAAAAAGAAAGTGTGGGATAGAGAAAAATTAAGAAAAGTACTGAGAGATTGCATGCTTAAATTTGGCCGAGTCAGATACGGATTTTAAGTTCACAGGTAGTGAATTCCATAATCTGATGGCGCTGATGAAAAAAAGTTTACTTGAGCTCGTGTAAGTATGGCTAGGAATCAAGAGCGATTTACTTCTACCTGATCTGCAGAATTGAAGTTTTACGAAGAGGTAATTAGGATATTTATTGTAGATGAGCTTGTGTAGGAAAATACAATTTCTAGCATTGAAATGATTAATTATGCTCATTCCAAGAATTTTATTACTATGAGTGGTGATATGTTCAAATCTACTTACATGATAAACATAGCGTGCGGCGTTATTATAAGCCACTATGAGCTTATGCATCGACCGTCGAGCTTGCTATATACCACTTCTGAGTATGTTATAATTGGAACAATTAGTTGTATAACAAGTTTGCGCCTAGTTCCAGAAGGTATAAATGCAGCTGTTATTCTTAAATTTCGCAGCACGTAATAAACTTTACTAACAACTGAGTTAATATGGTCCTCAAAGGTGAGGGAAGAGTTTAATTTAAAACCTAAGTTGGTAATTTTGTTGACAAATTTAAGCTTGAGATTATTAAGGTAAATGGGAGGTAAATCGTCACAGGTGTAGCTGGTCTTCGATATTGGCAGGACATATGATTTTATAGGATTTAGTTTAAGCTGGTTTTCGCATACCCAAATGGAAATAGATTTAAGTCTTCATTGACTCTGGCACACAGATCTTCAACGAGGCCAACAGGCCTAGAGAAGTAAAGCTGTAGATCATCCGCATAAACATGCATGGTAACGTTCTCACAGATGGAAAATACATAATTAATAAACATAGAGAAGAGAAGAGGACCAAGCACTGAGCCTTGAGGCACGCCACAATTCAGTGGCTGATACTTGGAATATTTTTCTCCGATTTAAACTCTTTGACATCTACATGCAAGATAACTTTCCAAAAGTTTTACCGCAGTACCCGAAAAATTAAAGGCACATCTTAGCTTATTACTCAGCACAGAGTGGTTCACGCTGTCAAATGCTTTAGAAAAATCCAAAAGACAAAGCATAGTCAAATCACCATTATCAAATGGCACTCTAATATCGTCCAGAATCTTAACCACGGGGTTGAACAACTGTGACCCGGTCGAAAACCAGACTGAAGTGGTAACATTAACTCAAACTATTTAATATGATTAGAGATCTGCTCAGCGATGAGTGACTCAAAGGGTTGAAAGCAGGCTTATTGGACGAAAATCACCTGGCGTAGTAGCTGTGCTCTTTTTTGCTATTGGGATTATCGTTGCCACTTTCCAAATTTTAAGAAAACTTGAGGTAGTTAAGCAATGGTTGAAGATGTGAGTGAGAGGACTTAAAACATATGGTAGTTTGAGCTTAATAAACTATTGCGATTCCATCTTCGCCAATGGCATTAGATTTAATTTTTATTATATACCTCCCAACATCAGATTCACTGACTCATTCAAACTGAAACATATTTGGAGACTCGGGAGTATCTATATCCGAAAAGTTTTTAGACGAAACGGACACAGAGCTAACAATAAAAAAGTTATTAAAAACGTCAGGATCAATCTGACAAACATCACTACTTTTGCTGCATACCCCTAATCCTGTTTTGAAGGCAAATCAGTACTTAATTTTGACATATAAAATCGACTTTAAGAAACCCTAACCGCCAAAGTGGCTTCATTTCTTGCCCTCTTGTATGCATCATAGTTGTTCAAAGTAGGGTTTCTTTTCCACCTTAAGAGAAATTTTTGGCGCTTCCTTAGAGCCAGCTTTACTGCATGTGTAAACCAGGGACAAGAAGTATCGGTGATTCTTGACTTACGTAAAGGTACATGATATGCAAATGCGTTCGATACTTTGTCCTGAAAATATTTAAGCTTGTCATCCACAGAACTATAAAACCAACAATATGACCAATCAATTGCTGTTAGCTCATCATATAGGGCTACAGTATTAATAGACTTATAGTCTCGATCTGAGAAACAATTTTCAGTCGTAGATGACTTAAGGTTAATATTTAACGAACAAAAAATGAGGTCATGGTCTGAGATAAAGGAGATTTAATCAAACAGTAGCACAACCGAAGGATCAGAAACTATAAAGTAATCTAGTAGGCTTGGGGAAGCATTATTAGCAAACCTAGTGGGCATCATAGTATTTACTACAGATAGACCAACCACATATAGTTCATCCAAAAGTTTGCTTGTAGAGTTGTCATTTAACAGAAGGTTTATATTAAAGTCACCACATATGATAAAATAATCATAGCTAAAAGACAGTTGGATAGAGATGAAAAGAATGGATTTAAACTATAATTACGGTTGGGATTATATACGCAAGAGAGAAAAACTTTAATTCTATGATCAGATATTTCAATGTTTAAAAATTCCACCTCCGAATCGCAGGATTTATTTAAAAACTTAACATTCAAATTTGATTTACAATACATTGCAACACCACCACCTCTTTTACCAAGTCTATCATTGCGGTAAAGTTTGTAATTTTTTTATTTAAAAAAGAATCATTTGCATCAGCAGTAAACCATGTTTCAATGATGCAAAGTATATCTACTGAGGAATTTTCAAAGACATTTTTAACATAATCAAGCTTACAATCATTTAGACTTCTTGCATTAAATTGCACAATATTAAGTCACGCGTGTTGTTGCTAAGAATATCAATCATTATTTTACCACATTCATCAGCACCAGAATCAGAATTACTCATGATGGATACAAAAATCTGTACCGACATCGGATCCATAAGCATGATGAGATAAAAGAAGTTAAATATAAAGAGAAATATGAAGAAAATGCGTATAGAAGAAAAAGAAGAACCCAAATACCTTTACAAACATTGATGGGTAATAGATTGAAAAATTTTATATTATAAAGCGGAAAAAATAAATCATGGAATGCCATTAATAATACAAATTTACTACTTCTAATTTTCATTAGTATTGCTGGTACCATAAATAACTCTCTGGAGCTCATCTGCATTACTGATACAAATACAGTCATCACCTTTCTGCATCCTGATGTAGACAACGCCACGGTGAGTAAACGCATTGTACAATAATTTTTTGTGTTTGTAAGAAATCGCTGTCTGAAGTAATTTTTCGTTTCGACAGTGAGGCTCTCATTGATAAAAACATTATTATCCGAGTCAAGCCCAGCAGCCCCGAGATTGACTGCTCTTTTTCTTTCCTCCGAAAATCACCGAACGCCTTCAGCACGCGAACCCTATCGTAGAGTGTATAAAATTTTAATTTAATAATTACCGGAGAGTGTGGATTGGCAGTGCGTGGTTTGACACGAAAAAGGTCTTTTATTGGTGGCGACTGGAATTCAATGTAGCAACACATGTGGTTAAATATGCTTTTGAGATTTTCTGCTTTGTCGAACGGCACTCCAAACATAATTACATCCGATAGATAATCAGCTGAGTTATTGTTATTGTTGTTGCTATTGCTGCATCTCGAGCACATCACATCGAGAATCTAACGCAATGATACGACTCTCCAGTGAGTTGATTTTGTTGTTAACCTCGTCTAAATTGGTTCCAATGGCGCTCACTTCACGATCAATCTTAGCATCCAGTTTCTTTTCCACACTTTTTATCGCCATAGAGAGGCGCTGAAATAATTTGTCCGAGTGCAGCTGGAGGCGTTCTTCTAATTGTCGTATCACTGTCTTCACATGAGCGTTGAGGCGCTCTTCCATTGCTTCGAGTTGAAGGCGAAGAGCACTTGGTGTTGTTGTTCCTATTGGAGTTACCTGGCTTTTGCAATTTGCACTGTTTACATTGAGTACAAGCTGTTGACGCGTCAGTCTCGGAGTCGAAGCCGAGAGAGCAATGATGATGCTGTAAGAGGCACGAAACGACCGAAGAGTCAATCAGCGAGACAAGACGATCGATGCTGATTATAATATTAAGTTACACTCTTACGGTTAATATTTTGTTGTTGGTTTTTGCTCTATTTTTCTCGTTTTGTTATAGAGGTAATTTATTGTTTATTATTTTTTATTTTATTATTTGATTTAGGTAAATTGTTAATGTTGTTATATCGCATTAGATTTGGTTTATGCAATATGTTTGTTTAAAAGTCTTTTAACTATTTATTGCTATTAAATAATTATTTCAAAAGCAAAAAATACACGGAGTGCTCAAAAAAAGCGACTTAAAATAATAATTGCAATCGATTGAAGTTTATTGTAAGTTTATGGTCAGCAATTTACAATTCGTACAGACCACGCATCATTACGCTGGTTTTTGAGTTTTAAAAATCCGGAAGGCCAAATTGCGCGATGGTTGGAAATATTGCAGAGTTATAACTTCGAATTTATGTATAGACCTGGAATCGCTCATAGTAACGAAGACGCATTATTGCGAAGACCCTGCAGCATACACTGTAGGCATTGTTTAAGGACAGAAGTAAAGAAAGAGGCAGAGGTAAGAATTGCTTGCATTTGTTATGTAAATTGGTTACCTCAAAACATTCGTAAAGAACAAGATGGCGATTGTCATTTGTCTCCAGTGCTACAATGGTTACAAAATGGTCAACGTCCTTCTAAGTCTGAAGTTTCCAGTTTTAGCAAAATAACAAAAGCGTACTGGATTCAGTGGAATTCCCTACATTTATATAACGGAATACTGAAACGTCGTTGGGAGTCAGTTAATGGTAAAACAAGCAAACTTCGGACAATTGTACCTTCGAGTTTAAGAACTGCAGTCTTGAAAGAAATGCATGAAGGAACCTCTGGTGGTCATTTTGGAATAAATAGGACAATTGCAAGGGTACGAGAGTATTTCTACTGGGTTGAGCTGCGACGGGATATTGAAGATTTTATTAAATCATGCGACAAATGTGAATCGGCGAAAGGTCTAAAGCAGAAAACTCGAGCGCAATAACAGCGACATGTTGTTGGGGCACCAAATGAAAGAATCGCTATAGATGTCGCACATTGTCCAAAGCCGGGAACAAGTACAGTTTTTCCGCTACCAAATCAAAAAGCTGTCAATGTTGCAGAGACTATTGTTCAAAATTGGGTCGCTCGGTTTGGAATACCTCTAGAGTTGCACTCTGATTAGGAACTTTGAATCCAAAGTTTTTCAAGAAATGTGTCAGTTAATAGACATTTAAAAGACTCGAACAACTCCTTTGCATCCGCAGTCTGATGGCATGGTGGAGAGATTTAATCGTACAATTGAAAACTTTCTCGTCAAAGTTCTTAATGCAGATCAATCCACTTGGGATCTCCACTGTTTTTGCTGGCTTATCGGACTGCTGTACACGAATCAACTGGAAAGACGCCTTGTGAAATGTTGTTTGGATTCAACGTTAGGTTACCAAGCGAAATAATATTTGGAGTTTCACCGACAGCGAGCTGCGGTGTAACTGAATTTTCTAAAAGTCTGAGAGAATGTTTGGAAGAAAATCACGAGTACGCTAGGAAACATTTACAGAAATCTAGTGATCGAATGAAGGCAAACTACGACATGAAGTCTAATTTTGAAGCATTTCAAGAATCAGATTTGGTATGGTTGTATAATCCACATCGAACTGTTGGCGTTTTACCAAAATTTACTTCAAAATGGGAAGGGACCTACACAGTAATTAAACAAATAAATGATGTCGTATGTCGCAAAAAAAATTCGCGTTCAAAATTTAAATTGGCGTATTTAAAAATTTATCATATTAACTTTGACTTTTACTTTAAGGTTTTTTAATCATTTTTGTTTGTTCAATAAAACTACTCGAAAAAGCAAGTTCGGTTTTTATTTAACAATATTAACAATAGTAACAATATTAAGGCTGCTGGTATTTTATATATGTAGCAGTAAAAAATAACAACTCTAAAAGTAAAACTGCTATCATTTCACATAATCGGTTTATAACTACTTACTAAGACTATTAGTATATCACATAATAGCCTAACTACTATATATGTTTATGTAAATTACTATAAAAAACTACTGTTATTTCACACAATAGTTCTAACTATTTAGTCCCCTAACCACTGTAATGGCTCGTCGTTGACTGACATTGTCCTGCAAGCCCGGCTTTTTATATACAAATCCTTCTGTTGCATTGCTGTTGTGCGAACACCTTTGTTGCTTGCTCTTTATCGTGCTGTCTGTTGTTGTTTGATGGTTACCGTGATGTTTGTTGTTGACTGCGGCTTTGTTGTTGCTTGCTCCTTTTCGTGCTGTCTGTTGTTTGCTGGTTATGTTTGTTTTTGATTGCGTCTTAACTTTGTAGTTGTTTGCTGGTAAATAAACCTTTTTTGTAAATGTATAAATAAAGTTTATTTATTTGTTTATACATATATTTATTAATTCTTCTATTTTTTATAATTTCATGTTTAAAATTCATTGTTTTATTGTATTTATTATTATTCGTCTGTTTTGTGGGCCCGAAATTGATCTAATTTTCGGGTTCTCTCAGCATAATGACCAAAACAGTCCAAGGAGTTTTACCATGTAAAACATATGTGTATCAAATATATTTTTTTGTAAAACTATTTATTGGCGTATTGTATATTTTAAAATCAAATAATTATCACCAAAAATACAAAAACTTACATCATTTATAATGATTTAATGTTGAAATTATAAATATATTACTTTAATCTAATGACACACTGTAAGCCGTGTTTTCGGATTCAACGTTTGATCTTTGCTGATAATATTCAGTAACAGCTTCTTCAATAGAAGGGTTAAATTTAAACATTTCCCGTGCCTGATTACTTAATCGGCACACAACTCCAGCCGCTGCGATATTCCAATTTAAACAAATTATATTACAATTAAATACATTGAGATCGTCTTTTAGTGTGATTATGTTCTGAAATTATAAAGAAATAAAATCATTAAAAAATTATTGTTGGAGTAACCAAATAGGAAAATTTAGTCAGGAATTATACTCTTACAACTTCATTTTTATTCGCAGTTACAGAGCTTCTGTAAGATTTTGCCACAACATTCGCCGGCCTTCAGACACAAAAATATTATATTTAATCTCATCACTAAAGATGACATCCTACCAGAACTTGAATCACTTCATTTTATATGTATTTGCAAAGGTTAAACTATTTAAAACGTTAACTGTTGAAATTAGGGCTGTTACTTTCCTTCGAAGGCTTCGAAACCAAATAATATATTTTGAGACAGAAACATTGCATTAAGATAACAAAAACTAATAAAACGAAGACAAAAGGTTTAATGAAAAAGGAAACATCTTAAGTAAATATAACTAAATTTCACAAGAGGAATTTTCCGCTATTAGAATTTCCCAAATAACTATTGGAGTTTCCCACATAACTACTGGAATTTCCCAAATAAATACTGGAAATTTCCAAATTTTATTACGGTCGCAGATAGGCGCCGTATTTATTCAGGTATATTGATAATTTTAGAGACTATTCATGTTTAAAGAAACCACAATGTAATATTAGTATAATATGAAGAATAAAGAAGCCATCAGAGAGTTCTGAAAAATTCACCAAACTAAAACGTTGTTTTATTTTACACTAGCGAATGCATTGCAATGACACTTAAAAAAAAATGTTAAGAGAACTTCCCGGTACTCACCGGTGTAGCGATTCTGAGTTACGGCGGTGAAATTATCGGCAGTTACCACACAAACTCAGAAACACAATCTCAAATATTATCGTATATTTTCACTTAATTAAACAAATTGTGGGCGTATTAAGTGGGCGTGGCAGATTTTGTATATCCTGGTATTCTTCCCGGTGTATCCCGTTACATGTTTTCTATATAGCGCATCAAGTTCCTAAGCAATGGTGGTAGCCGTAAAATTGATCCACCCTTTTTTTTAAGTGGGCGTTAAATTGATCCGACCACGTCCATTTTTAATGAAGTTATAGACAGTGCCTATACAACCTTAGATACCAAATATCAGATTTTTAGGAGCAATATTAGCCATGTAATCGCATATTTTCCTTTTTTTTCAGAGTAGGGGTTAAATTGATCGCCCATTTTTGTGGAAGTTGTCGACAGTGCCTATACAAACTTAGATACCAAATTTCAGAGTTTTAGCGAATTAATCGAATATTTTTACTTAGTTTAACAAATTATGGGCGTAATAGGTGGGCGCGGTAAAATTTTCTTTGCCCTAAACCTAAGTTGGCGTGAGCACAGCAACTCCCTAAAATTTCATTTAAATCGGATGAATGGTTTAGACTCAAATTTGGTACAATGATAAAAAAAAATAATAATTCATGGTTAAGCTAGCTCACATTTGATCTAGCTCATATGTGAGTTAGCTCACAGGTTGAGCTAGCTCACATTTGAGCTAGCTCACAAATTGAGCTAGCTCACAAGTTGAGCTAGCTCACTTTTCTTGTTGAGTTGAGCGATCGATTTGAATTATTTTTTGTTGTTGTGTTAGTTTGCTGCCAAGGGTGAACATAGGGGGTATTAAAAATTGGTATATTCAAAAAATGGGCAAATTTTTCCCTTTATAGCACAATATCTCGAAAAATTGTTACACTACAATATTGAAATTTGATATGTAGTCATATATAACCTTGCCGTATGACTACAAAAAAATGGCGAGGATCAAAGAAAGGGTCGGGTTACCTCCCAAACAACCCTAATTTTGTTTGCTCTCTATCTCTGAAACTATTTGCCCTACAGCACTGGGATTTAAGATGAAATCATATGATATCAATTCGGCATAAATGTATAAAAATCAGCGATATCCACGAATATTATTCCCATAACCTCTTTAAATATAGACTTTTTGTGTTAATAAATATCTTTTCAATTCAAATCACTAATTAAAATTCGGTTGACGTCATCAATTGCGAATTGGGCGGCACGAAGTTTTCCGGGTCAGCTAGTATATGTATAAAAAAAAACTTGGTAAAATGGAAAATTGCAATAACTATAAAACGCAATGTGTAGAAGAACGCACTAAGTAGAAACTTAAATTTTGTTATTTATAAAAAATTTGGCAAATAAAAAAAGTATTCAAATAATATCATTCATGTCATGCGATACGACTGGTTAGTGGCTCGTAAGAAGTGGTGGCTTCTTACGAGCCATAAATATTTTTATTTTTTAAACCGTTCCAATCTGGATGAAAAATGTTTGATCTCTCTATCTCTCTCTCTGAACTTTGCTGATCTTACTATAGATCAAGTTTCCCAATTCGCCGCTATGTATTTTTTTGGTGCTGTTTTTATCCGTCAACGGTAGTCATACATAAATACCAACAAAATAATTTTTGAAATATGTAGTCAAGATCACTTTAACCAGGATCAAACAGGTTGAGCTAGCTCACATTTGAGCTAGCTCATTAGGTGAGCTAGCTCACATTTCTTGTTGAGTTGAGCGATCGAGTTGAATGTGAGCTATTTACAACCCTGCTCATCAGTGACCAAAAACAAGATCCTGCAATAACAACAATGCAAAAACTCAAGTTCGCGATATTTCTTTTGTGAAAACATTTCTTTTAGTAGTGTATAATTCATTTACACTCTAAATGAAATTTTCACTTAATAACGATTGAAAACTTGCATCTTTGGTCGCTGATAAGGAAACAGCATTTGCATTGTTGTTGCTTAAAATAAAAAATAAGTTTTGTTAAAATGACCTAAAGCTCAAATAAAATTTTTATTAAAACCCTACAGGTCAAAAACTTATTTATGAAACTAAAATTATAAATGTTTACGAGATAGCAATAAAAGTTTTTTCAATTATTATATTCAGTACGAGTTGCCATTTCATCAAGCATCTCTTACTGAACGTGTGGATGTTATTAAAAAGTATTATCGAAATTTCTTCTTAGTTGAAATTAAGCAATTTGAATTTCGTCGTGTGGACGTCATCATCAGTAGACAATTTTGCGCATGTGTACACTCTTTTAAAACTAAAGCTACCAACCAGACAGGGTGCGAGGGGAAGAAAACATAAATCAACAAACTTCGAGTGTTACAGAAGACCCAAAAATGCCTATCGACAAAATTGGGCATCGCTAGAAAGACAACCAGGCTTATTTTGCGGATGGATTTGTACAACCGTAAAATATTGTTGGACGAACGTATTCATATAACGAAAATTTAAGAGTTGCAGGTAATCGATCATGCTGCAATAAAGTGGAAGCAAAAACGTGAGTATATTATTTATTTTTCGGAAAATTACAAAATTTTTCGTGGTGAACAAAAAAGTTTAGATTCATAGTGTTTTTTTTCTATATACATATCAATCCATGAAAAACCAAATGTTTTTTTTTATTTATTGTGTGGTATTTATATGTGAGAACAAATTTGAATTTGGTTTCAAAATTGTTTTGTACTTCTCTCTTCGTTTGTGAATTTAATACACATGTTTATGGTTTGTTTAAACTATTAATTGTTGTTCTACTAATTAATATCTAAATTGTTTGATAGTGTAGTAGAATAATGTAATGCAACCCTAAAAGTAAGCTCAAGTTGACAACTCTGTTATGTATAAGTAAGAAATAAAGCATTCGTACTTAAGCACGCAAACGAACAAGGTGTGGTTACTTTAATACAAAAACTATAAAAAGACAGGAGACTCCTCTCAGTAGCTACTTGAGAGCATCAACTTTTTCAAATTGAGCATTTCACAGACAGTGTAGATGAAGAAATGTCAAAAATAAGGTGAATTTGCTTAATAAATAAATCAGCTGATTTAATTCGCTGATATTCATAAATTTGAAAAAATTTGAAAAAATTATAAATGCAATGAAATCAATGCACAAAAGACATGCGAATATTTGTATTTTTAATAGTTTAAACTTAAGGCACATCTTTAAAACTCTAAACATACAGGCAATCTCCTTAAATTGCAAATATTCGATGAAATTGTGTTTTGCACAAAGCAAAGACGAAAACAATTTTTGAAACCAGAGGTGTTTTTTTTTATATTGTACTATTTTTAGAACGCTTTCGTAGTATACACTATTTGTATCAAAAAAAAACTTTTTAATATGTTATTAATACAACTTTTAATTTTATTTTAATGATGTTGCAAAAATCTGGTTCAAGATAAATTTAATAATAATAACATTTCAAAAGATTATCTATGAACCTTTTTAAAAATTTTTGGAAAAAAAAAACGAAAAACAAAACAAATATATTGAATTAATCGAAATTAAATTACATTGCAAATTATAAGCGACCAACCTTGAACATTAAATACTAAATCAGTTCAATAACTACATTTAGTATTGCTCGAAAAAAAGTATTATGAACAAAATCATATTTTAATATCTGATATTAAGATAAAATATACATGTTAAAATAAACATTTGAATAAAAAGTTAATTTTTGTATAACTAGTTTTGAGTTTGGTAAATGTAATGAAAGTTAATAATAAAAATATTGTTTTATTACAAATTTGACAAAAATGTTCAGGCTATGGCATTCAAAACCGTAATAAAAATAGTATGAAAAAAATCACCTCTGGCGCTTGCAGTATATTTTCACCTTTGTCTTTGAAGTATAAAGAGAGCATTTTTCTTATTTCGTTTTAATCTAGTGAGCGTAAGGAAATAATTTACGCTCCGTCGGCGAACTCAACACAGTTTTTACTCTCATTCGGCTAACTCAACACTGTTTTGATCTCATTCGGCATATTCAACACTATTCTTGAAAATAATTTCTAGTGCATTTTTTTTTCTTCCGAAGAATAGTGTTGAGTTTCCGCGCAACTTTTTAACAGTGTGTTAGTGCAAGTGGCAATGTGTTAGTGAAAATTGTTTGTGTAAAAAAAGAGTCTCCTGTCTTTATAGTAGTTTTTGCTTTAATAGTAAAATAAACTGCCAAATGTGGAATACCAGAGAACAATAAGAAGGCACTCTTCGTGTCCGACATTCCACTGTCCTTACAACAAACACAATACATGTTGTTGTACAACAGCAACAACTCAGCCGAAACTCCCCACAATTTCCAACAACCACATTGTAGTGTTGTTGGCGAAAATTTTTTTCGAAAAATTGAACTCTCCACAATTTCCAACAACCACATTGAATTGTTGTTGGACGCTGCTTGTGTGTATTTTGTTGTTTTAGGTGAATAATAAATCAGCTGTTTAAATTTTGCGACAGCCGAAAATGAAAATTTTTTTATTTAATCATGAATTGCAATGATACAATATTTCTCTTTGCATCAAAGTGAATAGATTCCCTACGATAGTAATATAAGGCACATTTCGACATGCATAAAGTATAAATTTATGCGGTAAAAAGCACACAATCATTGAAAAATGCTGAAGGTTCCGCTGAATAATTTTTTGGCCGACAGTGTTGCCGCCTCATAACCAAACAAGAAAAGGCTAAACCGTAGAAAAATTAAACTTATCACTAAAGTGCTACATGTCTCTATTATAAGTTTTTTTTATCAAATCACGCTCATTTTTGGTTCGTAGTTTTGTATTCCTACGAAAATGTTAAATACTGAAAATTAACTGGTTATTTGCACTGTAACTATTTTAATTTATTTATTTTTCGTATAGAAATAAGTGGTTTGTATGGGGTAGTAGTAGTTTTAGTCGGCCAGCTAACTTTTATTTGGTTTTAATTGACAACACTGTCGGCCCGAAAACTTTTTCACGGAACCTTCAGTAGTAATTCAATGATTATGAACTTATTTCTGCATTGAGTTGTATTTTATATGCACCAAAATATTCTAGAAATGTAAATATATTGAAATGTATTCTTTAAACAGTATATTAACTCGTAAAATCAAAGCAATTTGTCTCTCAAAAAAATTTACAAAGAATCTTAAAAATTGAACAGCTGTTTAATTATTCCCCATACTATTTCCATCTTTCGTTAAACCAACAACAAAAATGACGAGGTTAACTCCGCCAATGAAATTGTTGTTACTTTGACAGCAGTGTGCTTTAAATTTATCTTCTTTCCACTCCTATCCTCCTTGTGGAATACTGTAAAGACTTTAAAAATTTTGCAAATCATTGGGACATACCTATAGTAATAATATATCTATGAATTTGGATAATTTTTTAATTGAATTTGGTAATAACCTCAACTATATGAGAGGACGGTTGAATTCATTAGCTTAAATTTTAAAGCTTAAAAATTCAAGAGATGTTACACCGAAAATACATTTAGATTGTTTTATGTTTAAACCATATTCTTAAAGACGAGTAAAAATAATTTTTAGATGTTCAAAATGTTCACCTTCATTATCACAAGCCACCGAAATATCATCAACATAGGTGAATACAAAATCGATCCCGAAAAATACGTCATTTACCTCAATACAAAAGGCATTCGTTAAAATTCAAACATACCAAATTGTGTAGTGATCGGAGTTTTGTAAATGTTTTATTTTCTTATTTAATTATTTTTTTTTTTATTTATTTTTATTCCAAAGCTTTAGATTAAAATCTTATGAATTACAGCTTTAGTCAAAAAAATAAATTACTTTAACAAAGTGTTTATATTTACAAAAAAAAAGATAATAAAAATTATTTATGTATATAAATAGTTTGAATGATTTAAAACAAAAATTAAAAAATTTACATACAATGCAAAATTACTAAATAATAAGAATAAAAGTACTTATACTCGTATTGAGTAAATATAGATTGTTTTTAATCTGACAGATGACAAATTAATTTTTGTTTGAATAATGATGCGTTGCTAATGGTTTGTAAATTGGCGGGCAATGCGTTCCAAAGACGGATGGAGTAAATAAAAAACTGTCGTTCAGATATTAGAAAATAGTGTATAATACAATATGAATAAATTTTTTTTTGCGATTTGAACGAGAGTATCGTAATCTATTATGAAGATAAATTGGTTCTTTTGTAAATATTATTTTGTGTAACTGCAAGATTATCTTTCCATAGCAACGTTGGTATGAGGTATGGCTTTGCTAGAAGTACTTTTATTTTTATGGGCGTGAGCATTTGGAACTAAAAGTGCAGAAAACCATATTGTTGTCAATTCTGTCAAAAATGTCTTTAAATTTTCTGTACACAAAACCATAACTGGATTTGAGATCAGGCTAAATTTTGAAAGATATTAAAAAGTGACATTTTAATAATCTCTTTCGCTGTCAAAAAAATTGCCCGAAATTTAGGAGGAAGTTCATTTGCAAGTACATAAATTATTTGGACTGGTGTGGATGGACTGAGTCCCAGACACCGTCTGAGAGAAGCGTTTTGACAGCGCGAATTTTCTTGCCAATTTACGCGCATACTCTAACTTTCCTCTCAGGAAGCTTTTGTAGAAATTTATGCTAATTTTTGGTTTAAGACCACCTCTTACAGAGGTTGACATTTTTAACGCATTTCTTGCTTTTTGTGTTTCTTTTACACAAAGACTATCAGAAATGGTCCTCCCCAGAAATTTAAAAGATTTAACTTGAGCAATACCTTGATTACGGATGCTAATTTAATTTTCTTCTTGCTGCCTTTAGCAAAATACAAAGACTTGGTTATCTCGACATTAAAAGAAAGATTAAGAGAAGAACATAAACTAGAAAATTTTTAAATTGTAATAGCCAGATTTCTAACAGCCAAACTAAAACCATTTGAAAAAGAAAGAATGATAAAATCATCCGAAAACTGAAAAATCTATCTGTTATCATCCTCTAAAGTATGAAGACAAGGAGTATAAAGATTAAATAGAACGGGGCTAAGACAACTACCCTGAGGCAAACCATCGAATACCTGCACAGAGTCAGTGCCCAAACATAAAGTTCTTTTAGAGAGAAAATTTATAATCCAAGTATGAAGATCAGTCGGAATTTTTAGATTGTTAAGTGTATATCTCAACATCGTAACACTCACAAAATTATAAGTGCTACTAATATCAATTGTACACATAACAACTTTTAAATTTGTTGACCCTATGTAACAGTTCATTAATGCAGACGGACGCGGAAAAATGTTTTCTATAAGTGAAAATAAGGACAGGTTGCAGATTATTATCCTTACTAATATTATAATGGAAGGTGTATTTAGTTATTTATTTATTTATTTTCGTTTGTACCGTTTTCACGCTTAAACGGCTGAACCGATTTACTTCAAACTTGGAACATACATCGAGATGGGTCTGGAAGGAATGATAGGCTATATGAAATCTGCCACGCCCACATATTACGCCCACAAGTAGTCAAATTAAGTCAACAAAAACGATTATTTCACTAATAACATTACAAAAAATCTCAAATTTGGAATTTGAGTTGGTATGGTGATTGTCGACAACTCCACGAAAAGTGGGCGTGGTTTGATGAATTTAACGCCCACTGCCGTAACTCCGGAACGCGATGGTCTACAATGATAAAACTTGATATGTAGGTGTATGGTGACAAAATCCACCACCTCACAATAAGTGGGCGTGGTGGGATTAATTTAATGCCCACCGCGATATCTCATGAACGTTGTGATCTTTGAAGATAAAATTTGATATGGAAGTGTATGATGATGAAATCTACCATCTCAAAAAAAGTGGGCGTGGTGGGATCAATTTAACGCTCACCGCTATATATCAGGAACGCGATGCTCTACGAAGATAAACGTTTGTATAAAGGTGTATGGTGACTCAATCTACCATCTTACAAAAAGTGGGCGTGATCGGGTCAATTGAACGCTCACCGTTGCAGCTTAGAAACGTGATACTGTACGATGATTAACTTTAGTGTGAAAGTGTTTGGGACTTATATCTACCATCTCAGCAAAACTGGGGTCAATTTAACACCCACCGCCATAGCTTAGGAGCGTGATATACTACTATGAAGAAATTTGGTTCTTAGTAACTAAATCTGACCGGAAAGTGTATTACAATTTTAGTTACATACAAATGCGAATACCGGGGAGGTTAACAGTTGCGAAACTCAGTTTATAGGTACATGGTGACAATAGTTACAAACACACAACGTGGAGTAACGGGAAGTTCTGCATACAAAATTGGTATAAAATTATCAAGTTAACCAAATATTCATACAAATATAATTCCAAAAATGGTGGGCTAGGCTGGAAAGTTTATTAATCTTAATTAACAAATAAGACTTGATTCTATTAAAAAAGAACCCGGGCACCGCCGGGTAATTTAAGCTAGTTTTCAATAAAAATAGTAAGACAATCCTTAATCAATAAATTAATAGTCTTAATAAAAACAGAAATTAACGAAATCAGACGGAAATTATGATTATCATCTAGATTACCAGATTTTTTAGGAATAGGAACTATTTTAATCATTCACCAAGAATCTGGAATGTTACAATTAGAAAAAAAGTGTTGATTGCACACAACAGTGAGTTCTTTGCCTCAGGCGCTAGACCTCTCAGCATGCCATATGTTACACGATCTAGCCTACCGGCAGACGCATACTTAGAATTAACTTGACTTTTGAGCATTATAAGATAGGATAGAATATTATCCGTATCTAATTTTGTATGACGAACAGAATGTGCACCCTTAACATTATTAACAAATCTCCAAGCCAACCTTGTGATTGGGAAAGAGTTTAATTCTTCAATGCGACCATTATAGCTATCAGATTTTGTCCTTTTAACAGCATCATCCCACTCTAACACAGAATTATAGTAAGCTTTAAGATTCTCTGGTGAAGGATATTTGTTGCATTTTTTCCTCGCAGCAACAAAAAGACGAAAAATCTTTGTTAGGTTATCGTTCCACCAGTACTTTGGTTTATACTTAGAATAACTAGCATCAATAGTAGCTTTATTAAAGACACCTGACTAAGAAGACTCAATCTGATCAAAATCACTACCAAGTTCCAAACTTTTCAAACTAGACATTAACTTTTTTCCAATTTGCTCAATTTGACACCAAAAAATTAAAGCAAAATGGGAAAATGATGACTACCCTTCAGCCATATTAGAATAGCCTCCCACTCAATATGAAATGAGTAATTTGAAAATGTATGATCGGGAACTGTTCCGCCACCATTCTGCATGTTTTGCTGAAAAGTAGGGGAACAATTTTTTAGACAGATCAAATTCGTATTGACAATAACATCATGCAAATGCTTACCCCCTACTAGAATCAAAAGGATCACTCCATAGAGAAAAAACGCGCATTAAAATCACCTGCAAAAATATCTGGATATAAACGAATGGACTGTAATGAATCTTTTTTGTGTTTTTAATTTTAATTCTAATTTATTTAATTAAGTCAAGAGTTGTACAATGCGCGAAAGAATATACGGGATGTGTTCGAAAGGATGTCGAACTACAACTAAACTATTTTAGTAAATGTAATAATAAGGAAATCATCTAAAGTAATGAATGTGAGAGTGAAACAAATATGAATGAGAAATATACAAGAAATAATGAATTACTATGTAACAAAGCAAAGAGAGATTTACAGTTTTAAATATTTAACGAAAATAATACAAAATATAAAATAACCCCGTTTTAGTTCAGTGGTTCCCAAACATCCCAGCCGCCCTTAACCACGGTTCAGAAAGTAGGAAGAAGCGCAATTTTTGTGATTGGGCGCTGATATATTCCTCTAGCAGTTTTTGCCGTAACCTCTCGAGCGAAATTATCTGCTCATTTGTAGACATCTTCGATTCGGCCTGTGATCCATTTCGATGGTGGGAGATGTGGTTCCTTTATAACAACGATGGAGCCAATTTCGATGTTATTCTGGGTGTGTTGCCATTAACTTCGTTGTTGTAATGACGTGATGTACTTCATATGCCAGCGTTTCCAAAACCCTTGCACCATGGATCGTAGGCGGTGCCTATGCTTAATTGGATTAATGTGTATTTGCAAAACTGATGGTTCTTGCATACAAGTGTAGGGTTCGCCGATTAGAAAATGGGCGGGTCCTAATCATTGTCAGAAATTGTAGATAATGACGCGAATTAAGGATCGCCTCAATTTGCGTTAGAATTGTGGACTATTCCACAAATGTTAAACTTGTGCTGCCCACAACGCGACGTAAGTGAAGTTTTATTGAACGCACACCCGCCTCCCACAAACTACCAAAATGTGACGCGAATGGGGGAATAAAGTGCCACTTTATTCCCTGGTTGGCCAACGAGTATGACACCTCTGTAATATATTCTTGGGAAACTGCTAACTTCTGTAGCTCTTCCATAGTTCGTTGAGCACCTTGAAATGTTGTGCCGTTGTCTGAATACAAATCGGTTGGCTTACCTCGCCGAGCGATGAATCTGCGGAAGGCTGCAAGGAAGGCGTCTGTGGTTAAGTCGCTTACAAGCTTAATATGCATATACTTCGTTGATAAACAAACAAATATTACAAACCACGCTTTGCCGATTTTTGGTGTACTACCCTTTGAAATTTTGATCGAGACATGACCAGCGTAATCCAGACCGCAATGGAGGGAACAGCGGCGAGGTTGTACGCGCGGCGCGGGCATATCTCCCATTAATTGAATGCTAATAGTACGTCTCTGCATAAAACACATGTACATACTTGACGACTAAGAGAGATAGCTTGGAACCTTTAGGCAATATAATTGGAAATTAGATGTTGTAGTTAATGGGTGCGTTTTTTAAGCGACCAGCAACTCGCATAATGCCGCTATTGTCTACAAACGTTGTAAATCGAATTAATGCGGATTTGGGATGGAGAGGTTTTGATTGTTGCAGTTGTTCTCGCTCACGATGAAATGCGTTTTGTTGTACATGCCGAATGGCGATGGCGCTTGCTCTCTGCAACTCGGTTGCGCTCAAAAACGAGTGGTGATGTTCAACGGCGAGATGACGAGCACGACAAAGTCTACCAAAACGAAAGCAATAAGCAACGACGCGAATAAGGCGCGTAAATGAAGAAATTTTGTCGATTAACTTTTCAATAACATTATCATTTGTTGTTACACAAAACTATTGTTGGTTTCACCCTTTCTTCTTCTAGCACCATAAAGTCTGATGCGAGCTTACAGAACTTTTTTGATTGCGCCCATTCATTTTCAGGCAGCTTGAGCCAACTAGGGCCTGACCACCACAAACTGTGTTGAATTATTAGGTGTATAAATAAGTTTCCGCCGTTTTTTGTTAATAAAATAATATTTAAACGATTTTAAAAGATGTGGGACTGCTTGCTGAGAGACTTCTAAACTAAGTGCAAGTTCCTTTTGTGTTTGAGACGAATCTTCACCCAATAATTTCTCCAAATCTGCATCCTCGTAAATTTTCGGCCTTCCACTGGATCTTTGTCTTTTATGTCAAAATCACTTTTTAAAATTTTTGAAACCACTCACGACATGTTCTCTCACTCAAAGCATCCTCATTATATACTTCTACGAGCAATCGATGCGACTCAGCAGCAGATTTTTTTAAATTAAAAAAATAAATTAAAAGTTTCCGCAAATGACACTTAGTTGGCTTAAATTGAGACATTTTTAGATGAAGAAAAATATATGATGCTAATGCGAACTTAATAACATGATAAGGTTATGTTGTTCTGGAATAAACAAACTAATTTTCAAGTAGGTTACCATCTGCGAATTCTAACGTAAACCTCGTGCCACGCCATCTTTCTCAAAACGGCGGAAACTTATTTGTACACCTAATAGATTTGAAGGTAAAACACTACGCGAAGCGCAATCCGCTAGATTGTCTTCCGATCGTACACACTGCCAATGTTTACGAGGACAAATGTCTAAAATGTCTGCGGTACGATTGCACACAAAGGTATTAATTCGATGTGACGCAGTGAAAGGTACTCATTCATAAAATCAGCATACTGTTGTTGTAGATCTCTCTTCGAAACCGTCTCTCAGTGTAGTTTAGCCACGTCAGGCTCTGAGATAGAGTTGATTCAATTGTTGGCATGTTTTATTTAAATGGGTATTGCACGATGTATGTGCCATCTGTGCCTCTTGTGTGTGCTGTTGCCAAATGAACTTCAACTGGGTCTGCTTGATCGATTTTGCTCTTTGATGTTTCGATGCTATCCATTTCCATAAATGAGCGAAAAAGGGAATCAATATCAAGAAGAGCATGATTTGCAATGACTTGTGACCTGTTTTCGTCAGGTGTAGAATATGAGCCAGCAATAACCCATCCAAAAATGCTATTTAGTGCGATTGGCAGAGAATCATCAAAACGACGAAGTTCACCATTGTAAATATTCCAATTTTGATCTGAACCAACGATTACGTCAATGAGACCTGGAACACCGAACGATGGGCCTGCTAGAGGCAATTTGAGAATTTGTGTCCAGGTAGAAATAGAACTAGTAAGAGAATTATCTTCGGCTATGTATTTTTATACCATTCGCTATTTCAGTGACACCAAAAATGTGCTTTTTTTAGCACATAAGTACTACATGTCACTAATAGAAGTGGGCGTTGTTTTTTTCCGATTACGCCCCTTTTTGGTTAGTAATTTTGTGTTCCTACCAAAGTGTTAAATACCGAATTTGAACCGGTTATCTACACTGAAGCTTTTTTTAATAATTTTTTTCCGAATGGAAAGGGGTGGTTTGTATGGGAGGTGGGCGTGATTCTTATCCGATCACGCCCATTTTTTGCGAGCAGTTTTGTGTTACTATTAAAGTGAAAACTATCGAATTTGAACTGGAACTATTTTAAACAATTTTTTTTTTCGTATGAAAAGGGGTTGTTTGTATGGGAGGGGGTAGAAGTTTTGATCCGATCTTGCCCATCTTCGAACTTAGCCTCGGCATGGTGAATAGGAGCTCGATAGCTCTTAAACTACGGCTGTTATCACTGGGACTGACGGTACGTGCACTTGCACGTGGCGAATGGTATAAAAATCGACTGATTGAGCTAGAATTGTAGACGTGAGAGTTGGCAAAATGAGTGCATCCATTTCCAAATTATCGCATGAGAAGCGAGAGAAAAATTGAAGACGTACACGACCACGTGTGATGCCAGCATTACATGAGGAGAGACCTAAGACTGGAATACGATCATTTTTTCGTGAGAGACCAGTGAGCTGAACAAATGACTCCGTGACGAATGAAACTGTCGACTCTGTGTCGAGCAAAAACTATAAAAAGACAGGAGACTCCTCTCAGTAGCTACTTGAGAGCATCAACTTTTTCAAATTGAGCATTTCACAGACAGTGTAGATGAAGAAATGTCAAAAAAAAAGGTGAATTTGCTTAATAAATAAATCAGCTGATTTTATTCGCTGATATTCATAAATTTGAAAAAATTATAAATGCAATGAAATCAATGCACAAAAGACATGTGAATATTTGTATTTTTAATAGTTTAAACTTAGGACACATCTTTAAAACTCTTATCATACAGGCAATCTCCTTGAATTGCAAATATTCGATGAAATTGTGTTTTGCACAAAGCAAAGAGATGAATAATTTTTGAAACCAGAGGTGTTTTTTTTTATATTGTATTATTTTTGTAGTATACATTATTTGTATCGAAAAATAAACTTGTTAATATGTTATTAATACAACTTTTAATTTTATTTTAATGATGTTGCAAAAATCTGGTTTCAAGATAAATTTAATAATAATAATAACATTTCAAAAGATTATCTATGAACCTTTTTCCAAATTTTTTTAAAAAAAAAGCGAAAAACAAATTTTTAATATGATTGAATTAATCAAAATTTAATTTCATTGCAAATTATAAGCGACCAACCTTGAACCATGTAGTTCAATAACTACATTTAGTATTGCTTGAAAAAAAGTATTATGAATAAAATCATTTTTTAATATCTGATATTAAGATAAAATATATATGTTAAAATAAACATTTGAATAAAAAGTTAATTTTTGTATAACTAGTTTTGAGTTTGGTAAATGTAATGAAAATTAATAATAAAAATATTGTTTTATTAAAAATTAGACAAAAATGTTCAGGCTACGGCATTCAAAACCGAAATAAAAATAGTATGAAAAAAATTACCTCTGTCTCTTGCAGTATGTTTTCACCTTTGTCTTTGAAGTATAAAGAGAGAATTTTTCTTATTTCGTTTTAATATTGTGAGCGTAAGGAAATAATTTACGCTCCGTCGGCGAACTCAACACAGTTTTTACTCTCATTCGGCTAACTCAACACTGTTTTGATCTCATTCGGCATATTCAACACTATTCTTGAAAATAATTTCTAGTGCATTTTTTTTTCTTCCGAAGAATAGTGTTGAGTTTCCGCGCAACTTTTTAACAGTGTGTTAGTGCAAGTGGCAATGTGTTAGTGAAAATTGTTCGTGTAAAAAAAGAGTCTCCTGTCTTTATGTAGTTTTTGGTGTCGAGCAATACTCGGCAGTCTACTAGAGCAGAAATCTTTCACTTTTACCAATACAGTCGGAATCAGCGTTTGAGAAACTGTTGGTGAGGCTTCTACACAGTGATTGTTTAGAAGAGGGGCATATGCTGGCTTCTGACTATTAAAAAGCGACGGCACGAGACCAGATTTTTCGGCAGTTGTTGTCGGTGCGATCTCTCTCATTGAGTTGTTGGGTGTTGTCGGAAAAAATCGAGTTTGAGTTTTATTAAATGAGTCCAAATGTACTAAACTGTGGTGTAGGCCGCGACAATGATGGCACCGAAAAGAAGAGAGACATTTATTAACTTGATGAGATCGGTGCAGGCAATTGAAACATCAAGGTTTAACATCAAGAGATTTAAATTTTTGGCATTGTGCGAATGTCTGCGACTTTTGACACTGCAGACACTTTGGCATGCTGGTTAAATTGTTTTCAGGTTTTTCGAAATTATTTACGACAGCACGACAAGGATAAGACGCGCGAGACGACGACGATTGACACGATTCGAGTGCGTCACAACGGCCAAATAGAAAATTTAAAAAGTCATCAAATGTTTTTCACTTTGTATTTCACTGAGCTCGGCCCATGCTTTTTTCGTATCATCGTCGACTTTACTTAACAAAATATATATAAGCCACGGGTCGCGCGCATTTGATTTAAGTTCATTGAGTCCACGAATAATTTCGTCGGCTCCGTCAGAGATTTTACGAAGAACATGAGCGCTTGACGAATGACACGAATGTAACGATATAAACGACTGTACAAAAGAACGAACAATTAAATGCTTCCGATCGAACCGTTTTCCGAGTCGATCCCATGCTTCAACATAATTGTCGTCGGTGAGCGAACAATGTTTTATTAAATTTAAACCTTCTAAATATGATTTTAAGTAATGAAACCTTTGAGTGTTGGTCAAACCATTTTTTCTATCTATTGCGCCAATAAATAAATCGCGAAACGATGGCCAATCTTGATAATTTCCGGAAAAGTTGGCACTTATATTGTTGCAAGATGCACACCCGAATTTTTATCATTAAGTTTTTCTAAAAATTTTGCTTGTTGCGACGCAAGTTTGTCAATAGAGTCGTCATTTTTCGAATATTCTGATGAACCAATTTTCGTCTTTAACGCTTGTGATAATACAGCATGTGTTTGGAAGTATTTGTCTTCGTATTCCTGCGCATCGTCCGCAGGATCATCAAATTCTTTTTCATCGTCATAGTCATGAATTGCTTCACCAAGCGCCACAAAATCTGTATAATTTTCTTCGAATTTATTTACGCGATTGGCAAGTGTTCAACGAGTTCTTTAGAATAGGCAAAGGTGTGTGTAATATATGCCTTAGCCCAGCCACGTTTCTTTACAAGCTTATTCATTATAACGATTTAACAATTGCTAAACATTTTTTGAAGTATTATTAGCAATGATTTTCAAAATTTAAGTTCAAATTTAAACCGATTCAATTTAAGAATTATTAAATTTGTCAAAAAACGCACGTGGTGGAAAGTACGCAATATCCACGTGATTTAACAAAGTCACAAGAAAGTCACAAATTAATCACTTATTTTGGAAGTATCCGGCTCGAAAAACCATTTTTTTGTGGTTATAAACGAATGGACGTAATAGTTATTTTACCGAAATGAAACATGAATATTTTTTGTGTTTTTAATTTTAATTCTAATATATTTAATTATTCCAAGAGTTGTACAATGCGCGAAAGAATATACGGGATGTGTTCAAAAGGATGTCGAACTACAACTAAACTATTTTAGTAAATGTAATAATAAGGAAATCATCTAAAGTAATGAATGTGAGAGTGAAACAAATATGAATGAGAAATATACAAGAAATTATTAATTAATATGTAACAAAGCAAAGAGAGATTTACAGTTTTAGTTCAGTGGTTCCCAAACAATAACATTATCAAAAGATTCAATGAAAGTAACAAGATTTGTGATTCCGTTTTCAAAATCAATAGTCGAAATGCTAGGTGGAAAATACACTGAGATAATTACTAAATTAGGATTGAGATTTACAGTTTTAGCAATGAGAATGTCATAGTCTGAAGTCAGCAAACTTTTTATATTTGATTGACTTTGTTCACGCCAAACGTCGTTAAGTTTGTTTCATTAGTAGATTTTATATTTTTTTGATATGGTAGCATGCTTGCTAACCATTTTGAATTTTATAATTCTAAAACCGAACTCTGATGAATAAAGAGCGATCAATTTTTAAACTGAAAAACCAAAAGCAGCTTTTTCCTTTTTTTTGACGCAAAAGAAGTTTCCTCAATATCAGCCCACCCCTAGAACGGAGACGAACAAGCCCTCCGCCCGAACATTTTGTAGACCTCCGCCCGAACATTTTGTGGTCCTCCGAACCGGATTTAACTGGAAGATACGAAATTGCATCAATTAGGAAGAGCCCCAGTGCAGTGCTATCGCTAACAACTTTATACTCAACGCTTGGAGAAAAAAAAGGTGCGTTGCATAGATTTTCATATGAAATAAAAACACAAAAAATTAAGTAATTTGGCTTAAAAAAGATAAGCAGAAAGAAACAAAAAAGAGTTTTATTGCTTTTGCCACTCTCCCAACCTGCTCCCAAATTAAATTGCAAAACAATTTGCTTTTGAATATTGTTCTGCTGTGTTGTTGAATTACAGTAGTGAGAAAATTAGGCACGCCTCAGAAAAATTAAGTCTGCATTTTATGTTTTTCAACTGGAATTAAAAATCTAAAAGCATAAAAACCTTCTTTTTCAATTCTAAATAGAGATTGTTTAGTTGCTTTTTTCGACTAAAATTCGTTTTCACAGTAAAAACTGCGTCGGAAAGTTTTGAAAATACAAATTATTTTCGATGCCGCTATAAGCACAAAAGCAGAACGGCCGCTAGTCCCCATATACATATTTACTTGTTACACTAGCAAACAACAACATAATTAATGCACTCAAAAAAGATAATTGCACGACATACATATTTACATACAAAGTGCAATTATTCTCAGGTGCTCTTTCCCAGCCAGCATTTGGAAGTTTGTTGGAAGAGCGCGATTGTTTGGCGACTCTTCTTTTAAACGTCTGGGCGATTAAAGTACGTTTTTTTTTGTTTTTTTCTCTCCGAAATAAGAGCAAAATTTACCGTTTCTTTTATTTTACTCTCATTTGATCGCTTTTGAATCGCACTGGCGATTTTTTTTCGTATTTTAAGAACTGGTTTTTGTAGTTTTCGAAGATTTTTCAGTCGAAATATTCTGTTCAAGAAATTACATGAAATTTCTTGCCTCAACTTCTGTTAAAGACGATAAAAATCTTGGACGGAATGAAGATATCGGCATTCAATTGGTAAATTTTTATAAACATTATATTTTTTTAACAAATTTTATAGCATTTTTCTTTTTTTTCTAGAAACTTGTCTTTAGCGAAGTGGGCTGCGACATTACTATCAATTTCCTGAGTGCTCAAAATAATAATCAAGAAAACAATTCAGCTAATGTTGTTAATTATATATATTTTTTTTTAAATATTTACTATACCCGAATTGTCAATGAATTTTTAAACAATTTTTAAAATATGTGTATGTTTATTTACAAAAATTCAAAATAAAAGCAAACATTCGAATGTAGTACTTTGTATTTTGTACTTTGTATAAAACAAAACAATCGTCCTAGCGTCGGTTGGACGACTCTTAGAAGAGTCTTCCAAATTACTCTTCGGCGAATCTTCTTGGTGTGTCGCCTAAGACTCTTCTTGATGCGTCGTCAAAGATTCTTCTGCGGGAATCGCTTTGTTGACACAGTTTCTCCCGTAGGCCTGATCTTCCGCGATCAGAAAACGAGCTCGCGTAAGATCAAATTAATCGCTTATTCCGATCGCTGAAGAGTCTTCCGCGAGCAAAAATGCTGGCTGGGCATATACATATTTCTCGCTCTATTAAAAAACTCAGATTTTTTTCTGTCTGCATTGATTCTATTTTCGTGGACATTTTATTTTTGATTTGTACAGCGCACTGACGCTGATATTTTGTTTGATTGTTTTTGAGAAATAAAAGTTTAAAGCAAAATTAAATAATCAATTAAAGAAAAATTAAACTCAAAATAAATAAAAAAACATAAAGGAAAACAGTGGAAAACAAACAGGAAAAGGAGCGCAAGTGGACAACAACGTGGGAAAAGCCGACATAAGGAAAAATCAAAAGAACCTCACTAAAAACCACACACCAGACGCTGCACAGTGGAACAAAACTGAATTTTTTTGGGTAATTTTTTTTAAATTATTTTTTATAATTTATATTTAAATAAAAAATTGTACTTTTAACTAACTTAAAGAATTAATTAGTATAAAGATAATTACAAAAAAATTGTGTTTGGTCGACTTATACTAAATCGAAGTATAAGTAAAGTACGGTTGTTAGTTTTGCCATTTTTTAAACAAACAAATAAATTCATTTCTTTAGTGCAGTTTTGTGCTAAATAAAAAGTGCTTTTAAAAGAATATTTTTTTAAATTCACAATTGTTCTTATTGTTGTCGCTCTACATTTTATTCAATAATATGGCGTCATTAGCAAAATTTAGGCGTCTATTTTAGAATTTGAGTCCGATTTTAATGAAACTCCTTTCTGCAGGTGTTTTAAAAGTGCAGAAAGATAAACTCAAAGCTCAATGGTACGCGTTCAAAGTTGCGTATGAACGTTGTAACCAAGAGCTGGCAAAAAAAGGAAATTTTGACGAAATGGAGAATTGTAAACTTTTGTATAGAAATGTTTACACTCCATATTTAACTTGTGCTGGCCAAATGGGAGATATAGCGCATCTTACGGTGATGCCACCTCATAGCTCCACTAGATGTCAACCAAACGCTATAGAGGAAACCCTAGAAGCAGTAAAGGCCTTAAGCCAAAATATAAAGTTACCGCCTTGTGACACCGAATTGTTTGATGGCAACTATTCAACTTGACCATCTTTTAGAGATTTATTCACTGCCCTTTATATTAAGAACGCACGGCTTTCTAATGTTGAGAAATTATTTCACTTAAACAGTAAGGTTAAAGGAGAGGTGAAGGACATCGTGCAAAAATTCCCTCTAACAAATGACAGTTTTGAAGCAGCATAGGAAAGTTTGACAGACCGATACGAAAATAAACGTATTTTGGTGAATAGTCAATTGAAAGTTTTATTCAATCTTCCCATGATTACATATACATATAGCACATCAAGTTTCTGAGTACTGGTTGTAGGCGTAAAAATTATCCACCCTTTTTTTGAAATTGGGCGTTAAATTGATCCAACCACGCCCATTTTTGGGGAAGTTATTGACAGTGTCCATACAAACTCAGATACCGAATTTCAGATTTTTAGGACCAATATTAGTGAAATAATCATATATATTAACTTAGTTTTACAAATTGTGGGCGTAATAGGTGGGCATGGCAAAATTTTCTTTGCCCTAAACCTAAGTTGGCGTGATCACAGCAACTCCCTAAAATTTCATCAAAATCGGATGAATGGTTTAGACGCTCATTTGGTACAAAGATAGAAAGATAGAAAGAAAGAAAGAAAGAAAGAAAGAAAGAAAGAAAGAAAGAAAGAAAGAAAGAAAGAATGAAAGAAAGAAGAATCAATTTTTATATATTTAAATTGCATTTCTGCTCTAGAAATGCATAAAAGAGATATTCACAATTGGGATCCTATATTCGTATACTTGTGTTCGGCCCATTTACCCGAATCTACCTTTTCTTTGTGGGAACATAGCATAATAAATAAGTCCGAAATTCCAAAATGGTCCGATTTAAATCGTTTTTTGACAAGTCGTTTTCAAACACTTGAAACTGTGTCCGATCTAAAAGAATCTCATGTAGATGAATCAACTGCTTCCAATTACCCAAAGAAACTTCTTAGAGTTTATCAAATAGGAGAGTTAATATTCATCATGCGAATTTATCGATTCCAAATTGTAAACTTTGCCCCTCTGAATCGCATGTTATTAAAAATTGTTCTAAATTTTTAAATATGAATGTTAACGAAAGACAAATTGCAGTTAGGAAATATCACTTGTGTCTAAACTTTTTAGCTAACTCACAATTAGTTAAAGATTGTAAAAGTAGTTATAATTGTAGTCATTGTAAAAGACGACATCATTCGCTTTTACATAGGGAGTTTTCCGGAAATATTTCGACAAATTCTAGATCTAATGATTATAGTCCGTCCGGTTCAAATGGTTCCAACGGATATGCGCAAATACAGTCCGCTCCACAGTCTAGTCCCAATAATGTTACAGCTTCTTTTGCATCTGGTAGAAAAAGTGTGATTTTAGGAACAGCCATGGTGAATGTATGTCACATGGGATCTGTTTTTTCGGCTCGTGCCTTAATCGATTCGGGATCTGAAGGGACATTTATTTCAGAACGGTTACAAAATCGTTTGAAAATTCCTGCTAATAATGCTAATGCTCAGGTATCCAGACTTAACAATATAGTTTCGCCCCAAGTAAGAAAATCGTGCAGCTTAGTGATAGGTTCTTCACGAAATAATTGTTTGAAAATTGAGACAAAGGCTCTCATTCTTCCCCAAATAACTGGAAATCTACCAAGCAGCACTATTGACAACGCTCTTTTAGATAGTCTGCCTGACATACCATGAGCGGATGTTAATTTCCATAAATATCTCTCGATAAACAGATTTCGAGATTTTGGGAATTTGACGAAATTCCAAAATAAACATTAGAACCCCAGATGAGATTTTTTGTGTAGAAAATTTTGTTGCTACAACACAACGTGGCCCCGATGGACAATATACCGTTTCACTTCCTTTTAAAAAAGATTCTAAACAAAATCTCACTTTAGGAGTCTCTCGAAATTGTGCAATACAACAATGTTATAGTAATGAAGCAAAATTATGCAAAACCCCAAAGTTTAAAGTTGTTTACGATAACGTATTGAATGAATACGTGACTTTAAACCATATGAAGAAAATATCTGCCCCTAGAAATGAAATGCCCTCCTCTCATTATTATTTAAAACATCATGCAGTCTTAAAGCCTGATAGTGTTTCAACCAAAGTCCGTGAAGTATTTAATGCTTCTTGTCCGACTTCTAATAAAACAAGTTTAAACGATGTGTTACATCCTGGGCCGGCTTTACAAATTGACTTAACTCTTCTTATTTTAAAATGGAGGTTTTATAAATACGTTTTGAATGGTGATATTGAGAAAATGTATCGTCAAATACTTGTTGATCCGAAACACAACCCGGTTTCAAAGGATAGTATTTAGAGATTCACCTGAACAGCCTCTGAAAGATCTTGAGTTGAAAACTGTTAAGTTGGGTTTAAACTGTGCCCCTTTCTTAGCAATTCGAACGCTTATTTAATTAGCTAATGATGTAAAAGATAAATATCCGCTAGCATCTTTAGTTTTAAAGACCAGTATGTACGTTGATGATGCCTTAGCGGGATCTCATTATGTTTCTACAGCGATTGAAACACGAAATCAATTAATTTCGGCTCTTGATTCAGCTGGTTTTGCTCTACGAAAATGGACAGCCAACTGCAAAGAAATCTTAGCAGACATTCCAAAAGAACATTTGCTAAATGACGATTTTCTAAAATTCGAAGATTCTTGTATTGCAAAAACGTTAGGAATTCAGTGGAATGCTCATGCAGATTTCTTCTATTTTATAATACAACAAATTGAAATTAAAATAAATTACACGAAAAGAGAAGTTTTGTCTACAATTGCTAAATTTTTTGATCCAGCTGGCTGAGGATGGCTGAGTCCCATTATTGTCACGGCCAAGATGTTAATGCAAAAGATTTGGAAGGAAAAAATTGATTGGGATAATGAATTATCAACTGAACTGCTTACCAAATGGAAATTATTTTTGAACTCATATGTCCACATTAAGGAAGTTAAAATTCCGCGGTGGCTTAATTTTTCGCCTTGGTGCAAAATAGAGTTTCATGGTTTTTGTGATGCCTCTGAACTAGCATACGCAGCAATTCTTTACATTCGCGTCGAAATTTCCAACTGTATGTACTCATTTGATTTCGTCCAAAACTAATATAGCACCGGTAAATTCAGTTTCGATACCAAGGCTAGAATTGTGTGGCGCAACCTTGTTAGCTGAGCATATACATTATCTTTTGCCGCAATTTCCCATAGAACAACATCAAATAAATTTATAGACAGATTCAACCATAGTTTTAGCTTGGTTGAACAAACCGCCGTGCAATTGGACGACGTTTATTGCAAACCGTGTGTCAAAAATTGTAGAAAAAGTAGGAAATCAAAACTGGAATCATGTCATGTCACAACATAGCCCAGCAGATCTTGGAAGTCGAGGAGTTTTAGTTCAAAAATTATGGTGGAAAAACCCCACCTGGCTTAAATTAGATAAATCCGATTGGCCAAATTCAAACGCTTATTCAATTAGCTAATGATGTAAAAGATAAATATCCGCTAGCATCTTTAGTTTTAAAGACCAGTATGTACGTTGATGATGCCTTAGCGGGATCTCATGATGTTTCTACAGCGATTGAAACACGAAATCAATTAATTTTGGCTCTTGATTCAGCTGGTTTTGCTCTACGAAAATGGACAGCCAACTGCAAAGAAATCTTAGCAGATATTCCAAAAGAACATTTGCTAAATGACGATTTTCTAAAATTCGAAGATTCTTGTATTGCAAAAACGTTAGGAATTCAGTGGAATGCTCATGCAGATTTCTTCTATTTTATAATACAACAAATTGAAATTAAAATAAATTACACGAAAAGAGAAGTTTTGTCTACAATTGCTAAATTTTTTGATCCAGCTGGCTGAGGATGGCTGAGTCCCATTATTGTCACGGCCAAGATGTTAATGCAAAAGATTTGGAAGGAAAAAATTGATTGGGATAATGAATTATCAACTGAACTGCTTACCAAATGGAAATTATTTTTGAACTCATATGTCCACATTAAGGAAGTTAAAATTCCGCGGTGGCTTAATTTTTCGCCTTGGTGCAAAATAGAGTTTCATGGTTTTTGTGATGCCTCTGAAGTAGCATACGCAGCAATTCTTTACATTCGCGTCGAAATTTCCAACTGTATGTACTCATTTGATTTCGTACAAAATAATATAGCACCGGTAAATTCAGTTTCGATACCAAGGCTAGAATTGTGTGGTGCAACCTTGTTAGCTGAGCATATACATTATCTTTTGCCGCAATTTCCCATAGAACAACATCAAATAAATTTATAGACAGATTCAACCATAGTTTTAGCTTGGTTGAACAAACCGCCGTGCAATTGGACGACGTTTATTGCAAACCGTGTGTCAAAAATTGTAGAAAAAGTAGGAAATCAAAACTGGAATCATGTCATGTCACAACATAACCCAGCAGATCTTGGAAGTCGAGGAGTTTAAGCTCAAAAATTAAGCCCCACCTGGCTTAAATTAGATAAATCCGATTGGCCAAATTTTGCAAATAGAGAGTCATTTGAGACTGAAGAAGAACAGAAACCAGTTAAATCACATTTTTCTTTCTTCACAAATTATGATGACATTTTCGATCGTTTTTTATCTGTGCCGAAAGCACTAAGAGTACTCGCTTTCGTATTTCGTTTTTATAATCGAACCAGAAAAAATACAGTAATGTTTACGTCATTACAAATATCCCAACAGGAAATTATTTTCTTGAAAACACGACTGATTATATTGTGCCAAAAAGTTAACTTTGCTGATGAATATAAGTGTATTCTCGCAAAAACCCAAATTTGTACCAAAAGTACAATACTAACTCTAAAGCCTTTTCTTGATGAAAAGGGAATTTTGAGAAGTGATGGGCGAATATCGTTAGCTTCCGAAATATCTTACAACGAGAAATTTCCAATTATTACCATATAAAGGTAAATTTTCAAAGTTGTTGGTGCAGTTTATTCATGCGATTTCCTTGCATGGTGGAAATCAATTAGTCTGGAGACTTGTACGAATGGAATTTTTTATATTAAAAGTTAAAACGTTAATTAAAACTGGGATTCATAATTGCAAAATTTGTGTAATAAATAGTAAGAAAACTCTATCTCAAGTTTGGCCGCTTAACCCACATCACGAACTACATTTTCAAGACCCTTTTCAACTACAGGGATTGACTTTTCGGGCCCATTTGAAATTAAAAATTATACTGGCCACGCTTGCTTAATTACTAAGGGTTATATGTGTGTTTTTGTGTGCTTTGCGACGAAAGCAATTCATCTTAAAGCAACAAGTGACTTATCTACTGCAGCTTTTATGGCAGCATTTTCAAGGTTTAGTTCAAGAAGAGGTTGTCCTGCTCCCGTTTATTCGGACAATGGAATTAATTTCGTAGGAGCGCCTAAAGAACTTAGTCGCGAATTTCGAACTTTTTTAAATTCTTCTCGAGATTTAGTATGTAACCACTATACACATCAGAATATTGAATGGCATTTTAACCCTGCTGGTGCGCCTCATATGGAAAGCTGGTGTAAAGAGTTTCAAACAACATTTTTAAAAGGTTGCTTCAGGAATGAGATTTACTTTTGAAGAATTTTCGACATTATTATCGAAAATTGAAGCTTGTCTGAACTCCAGACCTTTAAGTTGTACGTCAGAAAATCTAGATATATTAGCTCCTCTAACTCCAGATCATTTCTTAGTTGGAGGCCCACTTTTATCTAGGGTTGAACCAGAAATACATGACAACCCTATTTCTATAGTCAATAGATGGCAAAAGATAAAAGCCATCCATCAACAATTTTGTAGAAGGTGGAAATCGGAATATTTACACGAACTCCACAAACGACATTAATGGAAGCATCCGAATAAAGATTGCGAAGTAAATGATGTGGTTGTGATTAGAGAAGAAAATTTACCCCCGAACGAGTGGAGATTAGGTAGAGTGACAAAAGTATACGTAGGCAAAGATCAAAGAGTCCGAGTTGCAGATATTAAAACAGCTCGAGGAATATTTACTCGTCCTATAGTGAAACTAGTCATACTTCCGAAGAATGAATGTTTCAGTTCAATAATAACCATGGGTCGTTACAACAACTTTACGCCGAAAAGAAGCAGCTCGGGTTTCCCGTGTCGCGTGTGCGAAGGGTCTCACCCTGCAGACAATTAAGGAGATGAGCTATGAGAGACGGCTGCGTACAGTTTTACTCCATCGTTACTGTTCGAATTGTTTGTCCGCCTACCATGTAGTTAGTCGATGTCGGAGTCAAGTACGATGTGAGTTCTGTAGCAAAAATCATCATAGCATGCTGCATGATAAGTGTGCATTCCGCAAGCTTTCGACGGAACGCAGTGCCAAACGTAATAATGGCGAACAGAGGCCCCAAGGTGTGCAAGGTCGCACTGGCCGTAGAAATAATTCGCGATCGACAAGACCCCAAGATGCGCGAGAACGAATTGGTCAAACCATAAAAAGGGCTCCGTTGCAACGTATCACGACGTTGTCGCCTACGGCCGTAGTTTCTATATTAGCGAATGGTGGACGAGCTATGCTGGATCAATGTAGCCAGAACTCGTGCATTTTCAGTGTCTTGGTCGACCGTTTTAAGTTGAAAACGACTGGTGAAGGCTTAGACCGATACACAACCGTGACGTTGATTGGTGCTTTTGGCAAACTAAACGTAAATATTCAAGTCCGTCATGATTACAAGCGCGTGACTTCGTGGCGTTCAGTCGATGCTCTCGTGAAGAATCAGTTCGACAATATGATACTGGCAGATAATACCTTTTATCAATCCAGTCCCACCGTGATGTGTTTGGGTGCCGATATTTATCCTAGAATCTTGAAGGAAGGGATTAAACAAGGATCTGGTTCGCTCATAGCAATAAACACGATCTTTGGCTATGCAGTTATGGGTTCCAGCCCAGTGTAAAGTGGTTTTATTGAACTGGTTTTGTAAAACCAACCCCCTATATTATGATATATATTGAATTTTGAATTTTTTTTGAACTATTGAAGTTTATGAAGAAGATATAAACCAAACCACTGAATTAGAAAATCTTTGCAACGCTATTTAGAGATTATTATTATTTAAGATTGAATATTTCTTAGAATTTAAATGTAATATTTTATAACGTTTATTGAATTTTAAATTGCAGTGATGCTGCAAGGCGGGCGGCAATGTTCACGCCAAACGTCGTTAAGTTTGTTTAATTAGTAGATTTTATATTTTTTTGATATGGTAGCATGCTTGCTAACCATTTTGAATTTTATTATTCTAAAACCGAACTCTGAAGAATAAAGAGCGATCAATTTTTAAACTGAAAAACCAAAAGCCGCTTTTTCCTTTTTTTGACGCAAAAGAAGTTTCCTCAACACCAACCCACCCCTAGAACGGAGACGAACAAGCCCTCCGCCCGTACATTTTGTAGCCCTCCGCCCGAACAGACTTTTTAAAACATATTGCAACATATGGCCATATCCATCAGAACTTTGTTTGGACAGCATATTGAAATTTATTAATTTACATATATGATGGATCAGTATCATCTATATATATAAAAATGAATTTTTCTTTCTTTTTTTCTTTCTTTCTTTCTTTCTTTCTTTCTTTCTATCTTTGTACCCTACGCGCGTCTAAACCATTCATCCGATTGTGATAAAATTTTGGGAAGTTGTTGTGCTCACGCCAACTTAGGTTCAGGGCAAAGAAAATTTTGCCACGCCCACCTATTACGCCCACAATTTGTAAAACTATGTTAAAATATTCGATTATTTCGCTAATATTGCTCCAAAAAATTTGGTATCTGAGTTTGTATTAGCACTGTCGATAACTTCCCCAAAAATGGGCGTGGTTGGATCAATTTAACGCACACTTTCAAAAAAAGGGTGGATCATTTTTACGCCTACCACCATTTGCTCATAAACTTAATGTGCTAAATAGAAAACATGTTACGGGATGCACCGGGAAGAATAACAGGATATACAAAATTGTCCACGCCCACTTATTACGCCCTCAATTTATTAAATTAAGTAAAAATATACGATGACATTGCTAATATTGCTCCTAAAAATTTTGTGAATTCGGTGAATACCGAGAAGTTCCGCTAACTAACGGGAGTACCGGGAAGTTCCGTTACTAACGGAAGTACCGGGAAGTACCGGGTTCTGCTACCATTTTTTTTAAGTGGCATTTCAACGCATGCCGGGCATTCGCTAGTTTATATTAAAAATTTCGGACAGAATACAGATGTCAATGTTATAGTTATTTATATAAAATTCAATATTGTTTTTGTTAGACTTAAAACTTTGGCAATTGTATTGAAAAATTTTCATATATTAATTAGTTTAAGTAGAATCTTTAGCAGACATTTGATCAATAGGAATTTTGTATCAAGTACAATTGCATTACTTCTTTTATTGAAGTGATTTACAGCATTTAAGCATATATTATTTTTTTCCTTGGTAAAATGATCCGTTACAAATTTCGTAAATTCGGATAATTTTTTTACAAAATCCGACACCTTTTAAAATGTTTGGCTCATGAACACTGGTTGCAAAGATCAGTATTGATGGGCTGTAAAATCTCAAAATAAGGTTTTGGTGGTGGGACAGCAATTTTAGAAATAACAACTTTATTACATTTTTTTTTGTAAAAATTTTATTAACCTCATTTTCTTTATTTATAATTAGAATATCAGGTTCAGTAGTCAAAGCAGGGTAGTTATTGTTATAGTCATTGGTATTGTCGTAATGGTTGGTAAAATATTTAGAAAGAACTTCCTTCCTAGAAATTTTTTTGAGAGTCATTATTTTAGAGATATTTACTTCCTCCTTCCATTTTAGACAATCATTGTCAGATGCACTGCAATTTTTGTCATTGCAAAGAATGCACAAAGTCACACTGCAATCATCAGTGCAATCAAACTTCCCGCTTTTAATGCAGCGCTCCTTAGACCTACACGATTTAAAAGAATGTCCGATTCTTCCACACTGATTGCACTGACGCAAAGGTGGGTAATAAACATCAATTTAAAGTTACAAAACTTGTAATGTCATTTGAATTGAAAGCAAGTTTAGCAGAATAAGTGGGAATTAAATCTGAGGACTGAGGTGTTCTTTTCATAAAACGCATTGCAGACACATGGGTACATCGGAAATTATGTTATTGAAAATGTCGTCGTCGGTCAGGTATGTTGGGATATTTCGAATAACACTGTAGGAGTAAACAAAATGTTTTGGAATAAACGGTCTAAGTCCTAAACCACTTAAATTCATGCGTGTATAGCAGAATCAAATTTAATTCTGTAAAGGGTTTGGCCAATTGTCTGAATAAGAAGAATACTAATTATTTATAAATGCCGTATCTTCTTTAAAAGAAAAAACTCATTACGTATTCTTTTGTTTTTAGAAGGATCCACTTTTGAAGCATCCAGCAAAACCAGAAAATCGCCCTCATAGCTATTAGGATACAAAATAGTCTCAAAAATAGAATTGTTAACTGAATAATTTTGTCTTGTCATATCAGATTTTTTGGATTGAGAGTTGTTCAAAGATATGTCAGAATTCATTGGAAGCCGTAGCACTTGCATGTTAATCATTATTGATACTCACACCAGAACTGGACTCATCTGCAGCGAGCTCAACTTCTTCATCAGAACTTGCATACAAATTTACTTTTTTTGGAGCAGCCTCCTGATTCAAACCTGCCTTACGATTGCCTACCATAGGCTGACTACCAAAGAAACATCCCGTTCACTATTGCAAACTCATCAAAATCAGCCTACGACCAAAATTTTTGGGGCGACACGTCATCCCGCATTTTGCTTTTATTGAAAAATAAAATTAAATCAATATCTAATTTCTCTTTTTTACCAAAAGGAAAGAAATACACAAAAAAAAATAAAATTAAAGCTTGATTTTTTGGGAAAAAAAAAATAAAAAAAGCACTTAATTATTAACAAATGAAAAAAAAAATTCCAAAAGGACGCCAAAAATACGAGATCACTTTTCAAGAATAAAAATGGAAGTGGATGATTTTATTCAGTAAGATTCTCATTTATGTAAATAGAAACATCAGATCGAAGTGCCACTGATTTCAGCAAAATTGTTTTTATCGTGCGGCGTGAGCAGTTTAATTATAATAACCGAATCAGTCGAATTGGCTTTGTTTCTTGTATTGCTTTGATGTTGGTGCTTAAACGGAAAGTAATATGGATTTAAGAGAGCAACCGGTGCAGTACAGTGTTAGGACCTTGCTCCGATAGTAGTAGATTTGCTACGCTTTTCGAAAAATTTTAAAATCTACTCCGTCACTCCGCTTTAACTGAAATCTACTACGATTTAAAGTTCTTAAATTATATAAAATAGCTTCTTTATTTTTTAATACCGGTCTGTTATAGGGAACTCCATGCTATCGTAAGTCACAGGCTACCGCAGAATTTTCTTGTTTTGTAAGTAGCGATTTTAAATTGGCGACATCAGCTTTGAGTGCAGTGATTTCAGACACAGCGTTTTTAAGGCACGAAACTCTTTGTGTGACAACCAGATCTCGTTGAACCTCGGCGAATTTCTTACCTAGTACATTAAAAATATTCTGCTCTGCAGCGAAAATCTTTTCAGCAATAATGTCGCTTTGTTTTGTCAGGTGCTGATCAATAAGCTGCAAAAGTTTCGGCTATGAGGCGTAGTCGGACATTTTTGGTGTATGTGACATAGTAGAAAGCCTGGAAGTTTTGGAGGTAGGCTTATTGTCAGCCACCACATCACGAGTGCGTTTCGTAGCCGAAGTCGACATTTTCGTTAATATTAGTTGTTTTTTTTATTTTTTATGTTATTTTATTTGCTATTTACCGCAACAAGATTTTGCGCGATTTTAAATTACTAGAATTACGCATATAATTGTAGATTTCGTTTATATTCGAAAAATTTTGACGGTACTGATAATATTTTACCGAAATTATTTCTGTCTTTGAAAGCTGATATTTATACCGGATCGATGTGTATCGTGCACAGTCAAACAATTTTCCGGTTTTTTTGTATTATTTTTAAAAACGATTGGTTTTATTTTTAAACGATTTAACAGTATTATTGCTTCATGGTAAATCAATTTCCTTTCCTTTTAGATAATTTAAAGCTACCGATTTATAAAAACATTGATTCAAGATCAACCTAATAAAATTAATTTTTATATTTTTTTTCTTTGTACCCCATGTATTTATAAACCATTAAACCGATTGCAATACAAATTTGAGTTGCTGTGCTCACGCCCTGGAAGGTTTTGGGCTAAAAAAATTGACAAGTTGTGAAATTAAGGAAAATTATTCATTTGCCTAATTCTGAGCCTACAATTTTTTATCTAACTTGACTAAAAATGGGCTTGGTTGGATTAATTTAACGCCCACTGCTTTAACTCAGAAACGCATCAAGTAACGGGAAGTTTGGCTACTAACTTTCGTACACATAATTCTATTAAAACTAAAACTCATGCAACGCTAGAGAAAATTTAAAAAAAAAATATTTTAAAATATAATAAATTAAAAATGTTAAAACAATTGTACATACTCCCACAAACAGCACATTTTTGTTGAATAAAAAGGCGAAGGGCATTTCAGCTACGGCATAGGAAGATAACTCTCTCACTACATATTATTATTCATTGTTTAAATTTTTAGTAAAGAAAAAAGTCAACATACCATTGCGACTGTATAGTCAATCGAATTGATTTCCTGTCCCTTTAGGATAATCAGATGTATATCAGAAGTTTTGTCGTTTACAAAGCTAATAATTTTCTCTTTAAAATATTCGGCAGAAGCAAAATCTAATTTCTGTTTCACATCAGCAATGCAAACTTCGTATCCGTTAATCTGTAACAAAATATAAAACAAAAAATAATAATAATTATTTACCTTAATTATTTATACGAGTAGTAGTAGGCTATTTTCTTAAGTGTCGATATTTTTAAAGATGATACATTTAAAATTTAAAATTAAAACAAATACAAATTATACATGTTCCAGCACTATAAAGTTTCCATAACAATCTTTAATTAATTTTTGGGAATCGTATATATATTTGTCGCAACTATTCTAGTAGGCTTTTACATTGTAAGTAAGTAGAGTAACTTCTTATCAAACTGTCATTTTATTTTTGTGACTGCTTTCAATTAGCTATGTTTATTTATACAGTAAATGTTTTGTACTTAAAGCCAACTTAAAAAAGTTCAAATGTACATCTCTTTATGTTGTAAAAGGAGACAATTTTCATTTCTTATATATAAGTACATACAAGTACACAATAAATTGCTGTTCGTACCTTTTCTTTAGTCAGTGTAATCGGAGGTCTTGCACTTCTGTATAAAATAAATGAAACGTTAGCCATTATTCCGCATAAAATACCATACTCCAAACTCCAGAAGAGACAAGTAATCAGCGTTACGAAAAAAGGAAATAAGTCTATTTCTAAATGGGAATCATGTTATTTAATAGTATTAATAGTAAAAATTATTATTTTTAATCTGCCCCAATTTTAAAAAAGAAGTTTTCGTTATAGTGAATCAGTTTATTTAAGCTCAATTTAAAATGTTCAGATTTTTACTGTCTCTTGTTCTAATGTTCAAAATACAATTTTTTCAATCAGTTTGTGTGAAGAGGTTGCATTTTCAAAAGCTCGTAAATGTCGATTGTTTCAGAAGTAATTTTTGAAGAAAGGTTAATCAACCTGTATGATTTAAATTATAATTTTTTGTTCACACAGTTTTGATAATTTTGTCAAATAATTTTACTTTATTTGGCAATACAACCTGACATTTTTTGTTATTAAATAATGATGAATGTGACAACGGTTTTATAAACGCAATATAATATTTTTGTTCACCGGGACGCCTCCACACCAAATTTTATTATCATACTACATATGTATGTAGCGAATGCCACTTAAAAAAGAATATGTTAACAGAACTTCTCGGAACTCCCCGATATAACGATTTCAAGTTACGACAGTGAAATTATCGGCAATAATTATACAGACTCGTAAACAAAATTTATTTTTTTTTTTTGGCGCAATATAAGCAATATAATCGTATATTTTCATGAAATGAAACAAATTGAATGAATGGGCGTATTCAGCGGGCGTAACAAATTTTGTGTACCCTGTTATTCTTCCCGTTTCATCCCTATACATGTTTTCTATATAAGTATCAAGTTCCTAAGCAATAGTGGTAGGCGTAAAATTGATCCAACCTTTTTTAAAAGTGGTTGTTAAATTGATCCAACCACTCCCTTTTTGGAGAAGTTGTCGAAAGTGCCTTTAAAAACTTATATTACGAATTTCAGGATTTTAGGAGTAATATTAGCGAAATAATCAAATATATTTTTTTACCCAAAACCATCATATTCAACTCCAAAAAATGTCATCGCAATCGGATGAATGGTTTATAGAATGCAAGCAAAATAAGTTTACAAACCTATTTTTTGTTTAAATCCAAAAAATTATAACTATTAAATACATAGTTTGTATAGAATTTGAGAGGGTTCAAAAACGTCTCTAAAAGGATTAGAGAAGTAGAAATAAGAACGCAAATTGAACGAACTAACCTCGATTTCTACCTTATATTTCTATCTTATTTTGAAGTTTCCATTTTTTATTTAAAAAAACAAATTACGGTTTTGTTTTTATTTACTTAATAGTTTTGAAGCAACCATGGAAACTACACTAAAATATAATTTTCAAAGAAAGAAACAATATCGAGGTGAAGAGGGATATTTTTATACTTTCCTCACTTTTTATAACATTACACTTTATCGAAGATATTTATAGAAAAAAAAAATTGAAGTAAACAAAAAAAATATCGAGAGAATTATCTTTGGCTACCGAAACGCAGTCAGTCATACCGACTATTACAAATGCACCACATTTTAAAATATCAGAATCAAATTAGGGTGGTTCATGATGATATTAAAATAAATATAAATTAATGCTGGACTACCCTAATTTTATAAATCCTGAACCACCCTATTAGATTACTTTACTTATTTAAGATAGTTTGAGTACCAAAGTATTATATTTAAGTTTTAAGGGCTTTGTTTAAATATATTTATATATATATTATATGTTTAAACAAAACCCTTAAAACTTAAATATAGTACTTCCCGGTACTTCCCGGTGCTTCTCAGTACTTTCCGGTACTTCCCAGTTCTTCTCGGTACTTCCCGGTAATTCCCGGTACTTCCGATAGTAACGGAACTTCCCGGTACTTCCGTTAGTAACGGAACTTCCCGGTACTTCCGTTAGTAACGGAACTTCCCGGTACTCCCTTTAGTAACGGAACTTCCCGGTACTCCCGTTAGTTAGCGGAACTTCTCGGTATTCACCGTTGTAACGATTCTGAGTTATGTCTGTGAAATTATCGGCATACAAACTCAGAAACAAAATCCCAAATTTTTAGGAGCAATATTAGCAATGTCATCATATATTTTTACTTAATTAAATAAATTGAGGGCGTAATAAGTGGGCGTGGACAATTTTGTATATCCTGTTATTCTTCCCGGTGCATCCCGTAACATGTTTTCTATTTAGCACATCAAGTTTCTGAGCAAATGGTGGTAGGCGGAAAAATGATCCACCCTTTTTTTAAAAGTGTGCGTTAAATTGATCTAACCACGCCCATTTTTGGGGAAGTTATCGACAGTGCCAATACAAACTCAGATACTAATTTTCAGATTTAATCGAAATAGTCGAATATATTTACTTAGTTTTTCAAATTATGGGCGTAATAGGTGGGCGTAAACCTAAGTTGGCGTGAGCACAGCAACTCCCTAAAATTTCATTTAAATCGGATGAATGGTTTAGACGCCCATTTGGTACAAAAAAGATAGAAAGAAAGAAAGAAAGAAAGAAAGAAAGAAAGAAAGAAAGAAAGAAAGAAAGAATAATTCATTTTTATATAATAGAAGACTAGCGAATGCCCGGCATGCGTTGCAATGCCACTTAGCAGAACTTCCCGGTCCTTCCGTTAGTATCGGAACTTCCCGGTACTCACCGTTGTATCGATTCTGAGTTACGGCTGTGAAATTATCGGCATACAAACTCAAACAGAAAATCCCAAATTTTAAGGAGCAATGTATTCATATACTTTCACTTAATTAAACAAATTGTGGGCGTGGCAGATTTTATCCTGTTATTCTTCGCGTTGCATCCCGTTACATGGTTTTTATAAAGCTCATCAAGTTCCTGAGCAATGTTGGTAGGTGTAATATTGATCCACCCTTTTATTGAAAGTGGGCGTTAAATTGATCCAACCACGCCCATTTTTGGGGAAGTTATTGACAGTGCCAATACAAATTCAGATACCGAATTTCAGATTTTTAGGAGCAATATTAGCCACGTTATCGCGTATTTTCTATTTTTTTCAAAGTGGGCGCTAAATTGATCCAACCTCGCCCATTTTTAGGGAAGTTATCGACAGTGTCTATACAAATTCAGATACCAAATTTCAGATTTTTTGGAGCAATATTAGCGAAATAATCGAATATTTTAACTTAGTTTTACAAATTGTGGGCGTAAAAGGTTTACGTGGCAAAAATTTCGTTTCCCTAAACCTAAGTTGGCGTGGGCACAGCAACTCCCTAGAATTTCATCAAAATCGGATGTTTGGTTTAGACGCCCATTTGGATAGAAAGATAGAAAATTTCATTTTTTTTTATATTGGTACAAATTTTTATTTGGTACAAATAAAGAACGATAGAAAGAAGAATTCATTTAGATATATATATATATATATATATATATATATATATATATATATATATATATATATATATATATATATATATATATATATATATATATATATATATATATATATATATATATATATATATATATATATATATATATATATATATATATATATATATATATATATATATATATATATATATATATATATATATATATATACAGGGTGGCGCAACAGAAATCACCCTATTGGAAGATGCTCTCATTTTTGCAAATGGCCGCCAATGTCAAATCTGTTTTGACATTTGTGGACTAGACAGATATAGAATACAAGTGAATAAGCCATGGAGCGATACACTCCCCAAGAACGCGGAATAATTGTGTCTATTTTTTTGCGTAACAATTCGTCTGTGGTGTTGGCAAAAATCATAATGAGCGATGAGGCTCATTTTCACCTCAGCGGGTACGTGAACAAGCAAAATTATCGCTTCTGGGGCTACCTCGACTCAGTTTTTGATTCTAACCAAGAACAGGTATGCTCGAAAAGTCAGGAGATTTTCAAAATTTCGCGGACAACGTACTACATTCGATTATCGATTTTTATTTTTTATATATTGGTTATGGTCCAATGTTTGTCACCTAGAGAAATACTCAAATTAGCGAAATATATATATATATATATATATATATATATATATATATATATATATATATATATATATATATATATATAAATATATATATATATCTATATAATCGAATATATTAACTTAGTTTGAAAAATTGTGGGCGTAATAGGTGGGCGTGGCAAAATTTTCTTTTCCCTAAACCTAAGTTGGCGTGAGCACAGCAACTCCACAAAATTTCATCACAAACGGATGAATGGTTTAGACGCCCATTTGGTACAAAGAAAGATATATATTTGTCTATCACCTGTTATTTCCTGTTATTCTTTCCGGTGCATCCCGTTACATGTTTTCTATTTAGCACATCAAGTTTATGAGCAAATGGTGGTAGGCGTAAAAATGATCCACCCTTTTTTTGAAAGTGGGCGTTAAATTGATCTAACCACGCCCATTTTTGGGGAAGTTATCGACAGTGCCAATACAAATTCAGATACCAAATTTCAGATTTTTAGGAGCAATATTAGCCACGTTATCGCGTATTTTCTATTTTTTTCAAAGTGGGCGCTAAATTGATCCAACCTCGCCCATTTTTAGGGAAGTTATCGACAGTGTCTATACAAATTCAGATACCAAATTTCAGATTTTTTGGAGCAATATTAGCGAAATAATCGAATATTTTAACTTAGTTTTACAAATTGTGGGCGTGATAGGTGGGCATGGCATAAATTTCGTTTCCCTAAACCTAAGTTGGCGTGAGCACAGCAACTCCACAAAATTTCATCACAAACGGATGAATGGTTTAGACGCCCATTTGGTACAAAGAAAGATATATATTTGTCTATCACCTGTTATTTCCTGTTATTCTTTCCGGTGCATCCCGTTACATGTTTTCTATTTAGCACATCAAGTTTATGAGCAAATGGTGGTAGGCGTAAAAATGATCCACCCTTTTTTTGAAAGTGGGCGTTAAATTGATCTAACCACGCCCATTTTTGGGGAAGTTATCGACAGTGCCAATACAAACTCAGATACTAATTTTCATAATTTAAAATAGTCGAATATATTTACTTAGTTTTTCAAATTATGGGCGTAATAGGTGGGCGTAAACCTAAGTTGGCGTGAGCACAGCAACTCCCTAAAATTTCATCAAAATCATATGTATGGTTTAGACGCCCATTAGGGACAAAGAAAGATAGAAAGCCAGAAAGAAAGAAAGAAAGAAAGAAAGAAAGAAAGAAAGAAAGAAAGAAAGAAAGGAAAGAAAGAAAGAAAGAAAGAAAGAAGAATTCATTTTGATATAATAGACTAGTGAATGCCCGGCATGCGTCGCAATGCCACATAAAATATTATTTTAGCAGATCTTCCCGGTACTCCCCGTTAGTAAGCGGAACTTCCCGGTACTCACCGTTGTAGCGATTTTGAGTTACGGTGGTGAAAAACAAAATTTCAAAGTTTTAGGAGCAATATTAGCAATGTCACCGTATATTTTCACTTAATTAAAAAAAATGTGGGCGTAATAAGTGGGCGTATCAAATTTTGTATATCCTGTTATTCTTCCCGGTGCATCCCGTTACATGTTTTCTATATAGCGCATCAAGTTCCTGAGCAATGATGGTAGGCGTAAAATTGATACATCCTTTTTTGAAAGTGGTCATAAAATTTATCCCCAAAATTTCATCACAATCCGATATATATATATATATATATATATATATATATATATATATATATATATATATATATATATATATATATATATATATATATATATATCTATATATATATATATATATATATATATATATATATATATATATATATATATATATCTACAAGGTGGCGCAAAAGAAGTCATCCGATGTTGTTTGGCTCTTATTTTTTTTCTAAATAAAAAACTTCGATTCTGTTTTTTGATTATGTTTATTTAGATCTTTAGAATTAATTGTGTTAAGTCGAGAAGATGATATCGGATAAATGGGCGCCGTCACAATTGATTGCCATACGGGCTCGTTTTATGGCATTTTCCATCACTTCGGCGAGAGTTTCGGGCGATAAAATCTCGCATTCGTGTCGGATATTTCCTTGAGGGCTTCCAAGGTCTCAGGCTTGTTGATGTAAACACGAGACTTCAAAAAACCCCATTAAAAGAAGTCCGGGACCGTTAAATCGGGCGATCTGGCGGGCCAGTGCAAATCGCCAAAACGCGAAATTAAGCGACCCGGAAACGCGGCCTTTAGAATGTCGGTTGTGGCTCGTGCAGTGTGTGCTGTTGCTCCGTCCTGTTGGACCACATGTCCACCAGTCCTAATTCGTCCAGTTCGGGCAGAAAAAACTCGGTCAACATTGCCCTATAGCGCGCACCGTCCACTGTTGTCGTTTGACCCGCGGCGTTCGGCCCGATGACTCCTCCAGCTTGAACAGCGCACCATGCAGTCACTTTGAGCGGGTGTAATGGTTTCTCGTGCATCATTCGCGGATTTTCGGTTCCCCAGAAGCGATAATTTTGCTTGTTCACGTACCCGCTGAGGTGAAAATGAGCCTCATCGCTCATTATGATTTTTGCCAACACCACAGACGAATTGTTACGCAAAAAAATAGACACAATTATTCCGCGTTCTTGGGGAGTGTATCGCTCCATGGCTTATTCACTTGTATTCTATATCTGTCTAGTCCACAAATGTCAAAACAGATTTGACATTGGCGGCCATTTGCAAAAATGAGAGCATCTTCCAATAGGGTGATTTCTGTTGCGCCACCCTGTATATATATATATATATAATATATATATATATATATATATATATATATATATATATATATATATTATATATATCTATATATATATATATATATATATATATATATATATATATATATATATAAATATATATATATATCTATATAATCGAATATATTAACTTAGTTTGAAAAATTGTGGGCGTAATAGGTGGGCGTGGCAAAATTTTCTTTTCCCTAAACCTAAGTTGGCGTGAGCACAGCAACTCCACAAAATTTCATCACAAACGGATGAATGGTTTAGACGCCCATTTGGTACAAAGAAAGATATATATTTGTCTATCACCTGTTATTTCCTGTTATTCTTTCCGGTGCATCCCGTTACATGTTTTCTATTTAGCACATCAAGTTTATGAGCAAATGGTGGTAGGCGTAAAAATGATCCACCCTTTTTTTGAAAGTGGGCGTTAAATTGATCTAACCACGCCCATTTTTGGGGAAGTTATCGACAGTGCCAATACAAATTCAGATACCAAATTTCAGATTTTTAGGAGCAATATTAGCCACGTTATCGCGTATTTTCTATTTTTTTCAAAGTGGGCGCTAAATTGATCCAACCTCGCCCATTTTTAGGGAAGTTATCGACAGTGTCTATACAAATTCAGATACCAAATTTCAGATTTTTTGGAGCAATATTAGCGAAATAATCGAATATTTTAACTTAGTTTTACAAATTGTGGGCGTGATAGGTGGGCATGGCATAAATTTCGTTTCCCTAAACCTAAGTTGGCGTGAGCACAGCAACTCCACAAAATTTCATCACAAACGGATGAATGGTTTAGACGCCCATTTGGTACAAAGAAAGATATATATTTGTCTATCACCTGTTATTTCCTGTTATTCTTTCCGGTGCATCCCGTTACATGTTTTCTATTTAGCACATCAAGTTTATGAGCAAATGGTGGTAGGCGTAAAAATGATCCACCCTTTTTTTGAAAGTGGGCGTTAAATTGATCTAACCACGCCCATTTTTGGGGAAGTTATCGACAGTGCCAATACAAACTCAGATACTAATTTTCATAATTTAAAATAGTCGAATATATTTACTTAGTTTTTCAAATTATGGGCGTAATAGGTGGGCGTAAACCTAAGTTGGCGTGAGCACAGCAACTCCCTAAAATTTCATCAAAATCATATGTATGGTTTAGACGCCCAT